>JZLH01S0055556.1:0-16002 GCA_001188425.1 Eucidaris tribuloides | reverse complement strand
CGCTGAAAATTTTAAGCATGCTTAAAATTTTTCGACGTATGCCAAACGTACAAGCCATGCGCAGCGCGTACGCTCTGAAGTTGCAATGCGAACGTTTTATTCGTAAACAGGACAGAAGCCGTAAGTCATCAATACATTTCCATTGATCGACCGTAAGTGAGGCCCTTTCTCTGCGAACGTGTTGCGTGTTGGTAGCGAATTAAAAATATATTTACTTCTAATTTTTCATCCATGTGTGCTTATCATGCTTATGCTAGATTGCGCTTCATGTATATGTGTGTGTGTGCGTTTTGTATGTGTGTGTGTGTGTGTGTGTGTGTGTGTGTGTGTGTGTGTGTGTGCGTATGTGTGCGCGTGTGTTGAATGTTAGGCTTGTGACTCGGCAAAATCTGACCTTTTAACCCTTTTTCAACTGTCATTAAATCACGAACAAAGCTTACGGAATTTTAAAGTAATGGGATTGAAATAATAATAATAGTTAATAGTTATTACAAGTTAAAGTTATAAAAGTTAATGTATTGTAATAGTGCATTTAAATATTGCATTATACCAAACAAACTAACTACACCTTTTATCAATTGGAAATTATTGCCCTCCATCCTGCCCCCAAATGAGGTAACATTTTTAAATATAATATGACTTCACTGTACTGTGACATAAAGAAAGAATTTATTAATATCGATGAATATAAAAAAAAACCTTCCACTGCGCGGAAATCGAACCCGAGTCACAAGAATGGGAATCTTGCATGATACCACTACACCAGCGGTGTTGGTTGATGCAATTTGAAGACCTATCAGTTGACATAAACACACTAAAAATCGGTACAGATATAATATAAAAAACAAGCCCCTTTTTGAGCATTAAAATGTTATTTTGCACAATTACTGATTTTCACAATTTTCTGCACAAGTTTGAAAAACCCATCTAACGTTTTCACGTAAAACAAACGATCAATTTGATTCAAATCTATTTCAAATCCTAAAATGCTACTTCTCATTTATCTATCAAGAGATTTTGACAATCTTTTGATAAATAAAGAAGTATTATTTTAGGATTTGAAATAGATTTGAATAAATTAGCATGATTCATGAATTTAATAAAAAAATCTATGTGGAAGTTTGAAGCTCATACAAAACCCCATCAGATAAAACAATAAATCAAAATCTTCTGCATTTTCGGTGATTTTGAATAAATTCACCAAGATTAGCACAATTAAAAAATTTCACAATTCTGCGCAGAAATCTTGGAGCCTACAGCAAACCCTATTACATGAAACAAAGGGGGATAAAATCGGTCAAGAAACTATGAATAAGTATTTAATTTTTCATTGATTTTAAATAAATATTATGCATACACTATAAAGAGTTTTAAACTTCAGTGTAGAATTGTGGAAACCCAACCGCACACTAATTAGATAATGTAAACGGAGTTAAAAATCCACCAGATGAAATAGAATATTTTATACTGTTTTTCCTCTCAGTAGAAACATCCACTCTAAAACCAGAAACCAAAATCAAATCTGCACAGTTGCCACTTAGGTTTCCTTTAATTACATCCACCCTTCAATTTGACGCGCAGTATGTACTTGAATGCACTACTACTGTGTATATGTGTGATATGAATATAATATCACAAACGAGGAAGTGTTTGAAAATAATATCACAGATCCGTACGTGTTCCAATTTACTTGATATCACTTTCGCTATGAAAAAAATAGACATGTATATAGACGAAGGAATCATTGACTTTGTTCACACTACACTACGTATCAGGAACAGTTCGGGACAGAAGATATATCTGATGAGTTATGCAGAATTTTAATTCTTTTTTATGTTGTAGCTATGTTATGGGTTGAAGATGTTGCGTCTCTTGAATAAGTTATCAGAAGTTCACCGGGTTGAATACATATGGTTAGCAATGGCTCTACTGCAGATTTGCTATGTAAACGGTAAGTTTCGCAGAGTTTCGATGAGTTTCAATTAGCTTTCATCAAATTTATCCCCCTTTTACCAAACCTTTTCCCCATTAAACTTAATTAATGTTTCGTGTGATTCTACATGTGGTAACAAAGGGGCAAAAGATGAGATGTAATGTGACACTATCACAGGCATATCCAGGATATTTTTAAAAGTAGATTTGATGATTTCATTGAGAGGTATAATGATGGAACTTAGAAAAATTGCATTATTTGCCTGTAACTTAAATAGAAGGGGGGGGGGGTTTAGTGAGGCAAACAGTAGGAGGGCCTAATTTTGCTACCCAATGAGGGATTAAGATGGGATGCCAATGCACCTTTATCTGAAACAAAATGTTAATTGAGGCATAATTTACCTAATTATGTCTTCTCTGTACTGAATACATGTACGCGCCCCGTCAGGAGCAAACAAGAAAGAAAATGAATGAAACGTGAATTAAAAACCACCTTCATTGACAAAAAAATCAGTAGATTAGAAAAAATGTCATTTCACAAAGGGCACATTTCATTTTGAAAAAGGACATTTTTTTCCTATCCGATTTTTTTCGGGGAGGGGGGGGGGGGCAAGTGCCCCCTCTGCCTCCGGTTCCGCCGCCCCTGTATAGGGATGCATAATATTATCATTGGCTGCAGTTTAAGAAATAGGTATAGTGAATGTTGATTGTTAATAATAATGAAATTGTTAAATGACCAAGCACAAGAAGAGAGGAGGTCTGGGAGGGGGGGGGGGGTTTCTTTTCCAGGGTGAAAAATTAATATTTTACCTCTAAAATATATATCAAGTTTTAAAGAAGTGATAAATAATCGATCAAACTCAGATTTCCAAACTTCTTTTGAGGAGTTTATTTGAGCTCATTTTAAGACTAAGAAACAAGCCAACTGAATACATTTATAATATACACTAAATTTGCTGAAGCAGTTTCAATTTATGTTGACCAAACTTGTCAATGCGTTGACGCGTTGACATGAAAAATAAAGGATAATTGTTCTATCTCCCCTCAAGGGGAAAAAACGGAAGAAGGAAAAGAAATAGCAAACTGGCAAGAAAGAAAATGTGCCAACAATTTCTATTCTTTTTTTTTATAGATTTGCCGACAATCTCTAACACATTTTGGCAAGCAAGAGAGGATTATTAGTGCCAGTGAAAGTTATTCTCTCGAACTTGTAGAATGACACTAACCTATATAGGTACACTCATGGGTCACGAATGCTCGGCAACTGCTAACTTGGGCATGGCCATATACACTCCTGCTCATAATTATGGAATACTTAAAAAAACATTTTAGAAGTTGCCATTTTTCCGTGAACGGTACGTCTGTGATTAATATGTTTTCACCCCAAGTGAAACAATTTAATCTAAGTATTTCAGGATTTGAGCATTTTGTAGCGTCCGACTCGACACTAAAACCTGTGTTTATAAATGCGTGGTGTTGTTGTTGTTGTTGAGTCACGTGGTGGTTACGCGGCGTTATTCGACTTGTAACAGACACTATTCTGATGTTAATTTAGTGATAAATGACATCAGCTCAAAATTATCAGTTTTCTGTTTTGTTTTTTTAATTACTTTAATTTAATATTTTTTCATGATTTTTTGTGGATTTAAAAAAATAAATAAATATATAATTGTTATTGCGCTCAAACATATTTTAGTTTTTCGTTTAGTCATGTCATGAAATCCAAAAATTGCTTCACATACTGCGTTTTTGTGAAGTAAACACTTGTCTTGAAAATTTTGGACGATATAGGAGAAGGAATTAAGTATCAACAAAATATTCCATAATTATGACCAGGAGTGTACAGTGTAGGTCGAGAACGTTTATTAAATTGTCCCTTCTCTGCCAACAGATTTTGTTTGTTCTGCCAAGTTGCATCATCCAGTCTGACTTTTGTGAAAGTTAGCTTTACGAAATTGCTTTACAAATTAATTTTGCCAACTGTTTTACAACCACCCACTACCCCTTTTTTCTAACTCTTAAACGTGTTTTATGATAATGACACTCAGAATTCTGACACAGGATGGCTATTTTGTTGCTACTCTTACTCTTTCCCACGCTCCCATGCTTCCGTGCTTGATTTCTTGCTTCCTCCCTTCTTGCTTTCCTTTTCTTCATTTTTCTCCTTCCTTTCCTTTCTTTTTTCCCTGTTCTTTTGTCCCTTCCTTCACCGTTCTGACTTGTCAACTGTGAGAGCAAATGGACAGGGATGTCGATCCATTTTTCGGAGGGGGGGGGGGAGTTAGCAAAATGTCATAGATTTCGGCGCGCTCAGCAATCAAAACTCGGTACATTTGGCGTATGTTTAATAGTAATTTTATGTTAAGTTTAATGGTTTGTAGTGCTTGCACTGCGTTTTATACACATTTGGCATATGTTTTAGGGTTTTTTTCCAGGTTTTCAAAAGCATTGGGGCGGGAGAGGGGCAATGCCACCCAATCTTTTCTTTCGGGTTTTGACTCCTCCCTGCCCCCCTCCCAATCGACGCCCCTGTCAAAGCCCACACTCCATCCTCTAGTGACGCCCCGGTGACGAGTATTCACTCATGAAGCTTGTATTATACAGTAAGCCAAATACACAAGTCCCTGGGGGACAGGGGTGCTGCAGCATACCCATGTTCTGATAAAGGAGGTATATGAGCTCACCATACAGAAATGCAAAACACTCCTACAAACCCCCAGCAGGGTGAGCGAATTTTACATTTGTAAAAATGTATATGTTCACTCACTCATTCATTCATTTATTTCACCACGGTTAGAAAGCACAAATTCAGCAAAGGCTGTTTTTCATTGGGGCCGTGAACAAATACAGAATAATAAAAGTATATGATTTTTTTTTTACAAAAACATAATCAAAATGACAAAAACACAAAATTAACATAACTTGAATAAGAAAATATGTATAGCATACAGTAGCCCATTATCTACACCCCCGCCCATCCCTGTTAACCCAGACACTGTTTGTACTATTATATCAGATCAAATTTAACACCAATATACATTGTATAATGACTTAATCGTGATAATTATCTTTGCGAAGCTATAAACGAACGAAATCTTTGAATTGAAGGTAAGGTTTTGATTTCAGTTGGAAGATTATTCCATAATACTGCCCCCCCTGTACTGTAGACTTCTTTTTCCATAGTTTTTTTTTACTTTATTTACGATCAAATTTCCTAAAGATTGTCGAGTAAGGTAAGTAGAGTTTTGACGTAAGAATCTAGCAGCAATGTAACCAGGAACAATACCATGGACAATTTTATGCATGAACATATATGTGCGCTTTTTGAATCGTGATTCATGTCATCCAGTTTTAATTGGGAATAAAGTTCTTCAGATGAATATCTGCGGTTTACTTGCAGGACCACTTTAAGAGCTCGTTTTTGTAAAATTTTTAGTGGTCGTAAATTATTCATGTTCGTATTGCTCCAGATTATATCGCAATGTTAGCACCGTTTAAAACCAAAGAGCGCATATTCATCATTTGCCGCAGTTGCAAAACAACATAATGTAAAATATTGTCCGATATATTTCAGATGAAATTTACACAGCGAAGTTAAGATTTAAACTTACATGTATAACAACAACCTATATACCCACTCACAACTACTACTTTTACACTTCTTGAACAGAAGGCCATATTTTTCCTGTGGAGGTGCCGTAGTGTAGTGGTACAAACCCTGACCAACAAGATTAGTCTTGGCTCAAGGCACTGTGGAATTTTAGTGCCAAAATAAAACCTGTGCCTGCAGACTTAGCCCCCCTCTGGGAGAACATGGCTTGTCAGTGAAGAGGCTACCCTGGGTAAATAAGACGCTAAGGGTCATCCATCTAGGCCTATATTGCAATTTAAGCCAGGTTACATACCTGCAGAATCAACGAAATTATCTGATGATGACCTTGTTGAAATACGATCTGGAACCGGAGTTTGGGGTAATTTTGCATGCTGTGAATATGAATCACAAGCATCCACAAAAATCCACATTATTAGCAGAACAGTATTTCCTGTCGGGGTTGTGTGTAGGGGACGATGGGGTGGCTCGAGGGGAGCGCTGCGTTCCTGGGGGTCGATCCCCCCGTTTTTCACCGGATGGGGTGGGTGACTGTGGGGGTTTGACACGGGAATTGTTTACTTGTTTACTTAAGCCTAATAAAGCATTCACATACTAGCACTTTGTTTTTCTCAAGCCAAGATAGAAATAGATCTCATAGAAAGCTACACAGCAGATTTGTATGTCACGAGGCATATTGATGAAAGTTATTTTACAACGAGTAGACTTTTGACTAAAACGTTTTCACACTAGGATCTTACTTTATACCTTAGTTGATTCTAGAAAAGTTTTACCCCAAATTGAGGATTACCGCCAATCATGTCATTTATGCTACGGTCACAAATAAAAAAAATTGGCCTGCTCGGCCGGGTGGCGAATTTTCAGTCAATTTCGCCTGGTCACCGATCGGCAGCCGCCCAGGCAACCACTGTGTTTTTAGCTCATCAGTTGGGCCCGGCTGAAGTTTTAGCGCGCAGTTAAGATTATGGCGGCGCCTGCTCGATTTCACTCGTCGCTCAAAACCCGTCCGGTGTCCGGACGGTCGCCGCCCGGGCATCGACTTAATCGAGCGGTCGCCGTCGAATAGTTTATGTCAAATATCGAAGCTGCTAGATCAAAGGCTGCTGAGCGGTCGCCATCCGGTCGCCACCCGGTGGCCGAGTGGTTGTTGCTCGGAGATCAGTCGGTCACTGGGCGGGTAAATTCAAAATTGGTCGGCATCTGGATGGTGCCTGTTTGGCGTCTGCCCCGGCCACCGCTAAGACACTCATCTGCGCGCTCCACAAGAGACAACAGCTAGATTGTGTACGCGGTTTTCAAAAAGGTTGCATGCTTGTTCTTTTACCGTTTTCATTGAATGAAATGCCGAAAGCACAGCAGAATATCAAGGGAAAAGGGGATGCATTTCTTTTATTGCCAGTGGAGCAGCAACATAAATATAACCAGGTTGTTTGAGAAAAATTCCCGGAGGAGCTCGGCGCGGCTCTCCGTCGCCAGTGCGCTTTTATACCTGCAGATGCCCTGCCGATCACAGGCGGGCCACCAAGCGATTTCTTACAAATCGCCCGATGGCCGGTGGGAGACCGCCCGGGAATTGGTGAGTCATCTGTCCGTCACTGTCCGGATTCCGCGGGGAGAAGCGCCCTCGATTTTGCCATTTTTTAAAACTTAAAACCGATCGGTGACCGACAGGAAATCGTCAGGTCGCCGCCCGAGCATCGCTGGGGCTATACATCCCGCTCAATTTCTAAAAGAATCGCTGGGCGATGCCTACATTCCAGCGGCGACCGAGCAGGCTATAAATCGGGCGGTCGCCGCTTTAATTTGTGACCGTAGCATAATCAACGACATTGTGTCATATCTACAGCGTCAGCCCAACCAAGCGTACCGACCGGCTGGCATTTACTCAACCACATAATCTATCGACCGGAAGTACGTGGAGCATCGTTTAATTCTGCGAGAACAGCGTGCCAGGCTTACGGGGGAGATTTAGCCTTGCTGAAAACTGCGGAAATAAATGTGAGTATTGTTGAGCATTAAGATATCATAGAAGCGAAACAAGTGATATCAGGTTTTATATTCATATGAAATAGGCCGACCATTTCTCTTGACAATATCTTGCTATATAACCACTAGGAAGGGGACACAGCGGGGGGTGGTGACTCGGATTTCGTTTGGACAGCCTTGGGTCTTCAATCACATACTCAGTTTTAATGGATCATTACCGCACTAGTGTTTGGTGGATCTTTAGACTTAAAATTTACGTATTTTTGTGCATGTGAATATAAAACCCAGCACAATTGTACCCAAGGTTAAGGAATTATACATAAAAATACCGAAAATGAAAAGTCTTGCAGCCTGATTTGTTGATGACTGATTTGATTCCCCACAACTTCACTCACATAATCAATTTTGCTTATGTATTACCCTCCCTACTCGAAAGTATTGCAACATACACTATAACAAATACATTTTACGTTGAAGGGGTCTTTCTAAAATTATGTCCTAATTACGTTTATGATTGGAAATTAACAAATTATTTGAAAAGACATCAATGAATATTCTTTCTCGTTTCTTCTCCAAGGCGGAGAGATTATCAAATGCAGACGCGCCCACGACAGAGGGGCTGGAACATAAACTTTTGCATTTTTTCGCCTCCCTATAGGGGTGGGGTGTTAATTCACATTACCATAGTAATTCGGTTTCATATTACCAATAAAACGGTTTTGAGGGTTTGGAAAGACTTCCAGCAAACAAAAAATATCAATATGTTCATCTGAAGGGGTCTCAGAAAGAAGACCACGCCCCTCGAAGACGAAAGTGACCTCCTATCTTCATAAGACAGTGGCAATTAAGGAGCAAACGCCCCATATTTTAAACAAGACCTCATCAAGTTATAATTTCTAATTCTTTCTCAATTCTGAAGGCAATTTATTATTGTAGACATCTTAAAATATACTGTCATGAGACTTCTCAGTACATTGGATATAATGATGCGAAGAGAAAGCCATCATCTTTAATTAGTAGCCTTGTCCCCCTAGTCACTTTCTTATGAAGATAGGAGGTCACTTTCGTCTTCGAGGGGCGTGGTCTTCTTTCTGAGACCCCTTCAGAGGAACATATTGATATTTTTTGTTTGCTGGAAGTCTTTCCAAACCATCAAAATAGTTTCATTTGTAATATGAAACCGAATTACTATGCTAGGGTGAATTAACAATCCACCCCTATAGGGAGGCGAAAAAAATGCAAAATTTTATGTTCCAGCCCCTCTGTCGTGGGCGTGCCTGCATTTGATAATCTCTCCGCCTTGGAGGAGAAACGAGAAAGAATATTCATTGATGTCTTTTCAAATAATTTGTTATTTTCCAATCATAAACGTAATTAGGACATCATTTTAGAAAGACCCCTTCAACGTAAAATGTATGTGTTATAGTGTATGTTGTTGCAATACTTTTGAGTAAGGAGGGTACATCATGCATACAAAGCTGGTATATGTACGTATATCCATTGACTATCAGGCAAAGAGAAGCACGCGATGACTTTTGCGCAGTGGGAGCTCTGTTACGATCGTTCATTTCTCCAAGAGCGTAAATTTATTTGATAAATAGAACAGTATCATCTTGTCTGTAGGTTAAAAAATCCTGCTTTTCTGTAAGTTATCGCACGATTGACGTACAGTGAATATTTTCGTCTTGACCAATAATCGGACCAGAATCTATTCATTTCATGAAGCTGAAATATATAGATTAAAAAGTATTACCCACAGAAAGACACACGAGTTCACCGAATATTTTGTGCTTGCGGCACCACTTTATAGCCGAGCCATAGAAACATAATGGTCCTAAATGAAATGAAATTAAAGTAGAGTAAAGTAAAGTGAAGTAAAGTAAAGTCACGAATAAGTCACTAGATTTGACTGTCCCAATATGTGCATAAATCGTGAAGACAACTGTCGAAACAGTAAGCCTAATTGCAGAACAAACAAACTTTATGGAAGATTATATATTCCATATATATTTCATGCAAAAAGCTTTATTATGTCTCTAATGATCCAGACCATTAATGTCTGGAGTTGAGTTAATTAATATCACTAACAAAAGCCTGGTATACTATCGCTTCTAGAATTATTGTTGTATCTTGTATATTCTCATAATCTATAGCGATTCCGTTCTTGATTTGTACATCAAAACACAAATACACTATTTTGGGATTTGAAATGAATACATTTGCGTCATGTAGTTTTTGAAAGACAAATTATACGAATTAATATTAATGAATATTAGTGGAAAGATACGCATTGGACGTGCACACTGGACCATTTGGAATTCGGGGAGGGGGCAGGGGGTTGAAGTGACGACAAATATTTGTGCTGCCCCCCCCCAAAAAAAAATCCCAGCTAAGCAGCAACCAACAAGCGGACGGTGTGGGGGGGGGGGGGGCGGACGGCGACAAAAACATTTTCCCTGCCAAAAACATTTCTTCCCAGCCAAACATCATCCGACACGCGTTTAATAAGAGAGGGGGGGGGGTACATGGTGAATTTGCCAACTGGCAGAATAAAAATGCCAACTGGGGGCGTGAATTTGCTGACTACAAGCATTCACACACCCCACACTTCCTCTACTTACTGCCCTTGATATAGCATTGTTTAGCATTGGTTTCTCTTGTTTTTCTTAAACACACACTCATACACACACACACACACACACACACACACACACACACACACACACACACACACACACACACACACACACACACACACACACACACACACACACACACACACACACACACACACACACACACACACACACACACACACACACACACACACACACACACACCAGTCCTTCGTGACAGATCTGTTACCTCAAACAGCCCATACTAGTAGGTACTGGTTTGGACTTCATGACAACAACAACGAGGGATACTTCGAATGGATAGACGGAACAAACCTATCTACTGAGTAAGACATTTTCTTGCAGATCATATATATTTTGTTTCTTTATTCATCTTCTCAATAAAAAAGGTACACATTTCGTACAATATCTAATCAATATAATCTGCACCTCGATATGTAAGGCTGGGCCAACTATCCACCCAAGGGTTTCCAAGATATCGTCATAATGTAGAAATTGGCGTATGGAATGGATGGATGGACGCCCTGAAAAACCAGGGCAAAGGTACAAAATGAACACAACCTGAACCGTGCATTCTTTCTTCAATCCTTGTATGACAAGATTTATGGCAAATAAAAGAATATGCACAGCTGTATATTTTGTCTAAACGTCATCATTATCCTCATTGCTATAACCCATTATCAAGACAAGTTTGGTGATAAACGGGAGGAGAACACACAGCGTGAGTAGTTACTTAAGTATGTGTGTGTATGTGCATGTGTATGGTTATGTGTGTGTGTGTGTGTGTGTGTGTGTGTGTGTGTTAGGTGTGTGTATGTTTGTGTGTTTATGTGTGTTTGTGTGTGTTTGTGTGTGTGTGTCTCTGTATGTGTGTATATTATATACTGTGTATAATGATGAGACTTATCGTATGTTCGTAAACAGTGCGAATTCTGTTAATGCATGAAGAAACTTATCGCGAGTTGTTCCCTGATGATTCGAAAAGCTTCCCTGTATTTTTTTACGGCACGTTACGAGTTTGTATATTATAACCTAAATGCACCCTTTTCGCACTTTGATTATAGATTTATGCCATGGGATTTATCCAACGGTGAGCCTAATGGTCACACTATTGAAAACTGTGTATACATTACAGCATACACTACGTTCATATCCGAGCGGCCTGGTAAATGGAACGATGAAGCTTGCTCTTTCAGCCGTCGTTACATCTGTGAGATGCCTTTTTATGGTAACGTCAATAATATTATATCTATTTCTCCTTTGAGCAAGTTAGTTTAAAGTGATAGTTATTGGGTTGATCATATCCATCTTATTTCCCCTTTCTCTTTGATCTTTCATAGCCAATGTTTTCGAATCATACTTTATCATCTAATTCCCCTTAATTAAAGGGGAATGAAACCCAGACATCTACTTGCATTCAGATTATAGATAGCAATAAGAGAAAGAATATGGTGACAGTTTGAACAAATTTGACTGAACTGTTCAAGAGTTATAAATGTTCAAAGCTTACATAATCCTTATGTATGGAGGATTCTTAAATTGTGAACACTGCCACTTTTTGAGATGAAAGTGTGGAGAACTCCCCATTGGTTTTGTACACAAATTTTCACAACTGTACGTTTTTCTGAAATGTTAGTTGTGAAGGTAATCAATTTCTTCCAGAAAACATGTACAAATCATTTTTGCTTCGGATATACTTGGCTTAGCAACAAGCAAGACGGCGCAATCAAGATTTTCATAAAAAATGAGATATAGTGAAATATTGTGTACAAAGCCAATGGCGGAGTTCTCCCACACTTTCATCTCAAAAAGTGGAAGAGTTGCCAATTTAAGAATCCTCCATAACAACGATTAAATAAACTATGAGCATTCATAACTCTTGAACAGTTCAACAAAATTTGCTCAAACTTCACTGTTGTATTTCTTTTATTGTTCTGTATTCTCTGAGTTCAGGAAGATGTCTGGGTTTCATTCTGCTTTAACACTTTTTGTCTGGATCTCTCACTTTCCTCTCCTGCATAGTTTGTCCACTTACGTTAACATCTGATTTGTCATGCATGTGGTATCGCTCCAATGCCCTCCTCCAAAATATCATGCACTGTACATATCTACATATATTTATCTATGCATGTATACTGTATATAGCTTTATATATCTGGTAGAAATATATCTGGTAGAAATATATATTTATTTATTTATCTTCATCTATATGATCTATCCAAGGCGACGCCAGGGTAAACTCATAGGGAGGTCGAAAACTAGTAGAAATGTCAAAAAGACCTAAATTTCACGAATTACATTGCAAAAACCCCATGATTTCCTATGTTTGGGAAATTTGAGGAGGCGGTAGCCCCCCTCAATTGCCTGTGGTGCCGCCCCTGGATCTATGTATGTATCTTTATATCTTTCTGTCTGTATGTATGTTTGAGTGTATAACTACTCAGTCATCTATCTATCTATCTATCTATCTATCTATCTATCTATCTATCTATCTGTCTATTTATCTATCTATCTATTTATCTATCTATCTATCTATCTATCTATCTATCTATCTATCTATCTATTTATCTATCTATCCATCTATCTATCTATCTATCTATCTATTTATCTATCTATCTATCTATCTATTTTATCTATCTATCTATCTATCTATCTATCTATCTATCTATCTATCTATCTATCTATCTATCTTTCTGTTTGAGTGTCTAACTACTCAGTCACTATCACTGTATCTAGCTATCCTTTTAAGCCATATACTCAAGAATGTTCATATGTGTACTTGACACTTTTGTTCTCTTAGAAGCTGTCTGTTTCAGTGATAAAATGTGTTGTTTATTGTGGTTTCCATGCTTTCACAAAAATGAAAATAAACAAATTGAAAAATTAATAAAGTTCAATCCGTGTAAAATTAATTAATAAAAGAAATATTTAAATACTGACAAGTTTGCACTGATTTGTTGAATTATTCTTGCCTTTGTTTAAAACGATTTTACCAAATCTGTACACAGGTAAGAAAATTGAAACAACCAACTTTTAGACTACTACTGTAATTATCAGTGATATGAAACAACTACGGGCCCCATACGTTGGATCAAATGGTTACGATTTGTTTGTTTCTACAAACATATTCATTTACATGTACATTTTTATTTGGAATATAGTGTTACCACAGTTATCAAGCCCTCCTCGTCTCATCGCAGTGTCAAATGACTCGGTAACTCTGATGTGGGATACATGGCAGGAAGGCACAGATGTCGGTGATGGACCGTTAATGAAATACAACGTTTACTTTCGAGATCCAGCCCTTACCCAAGACTGGACCCTTGTCAGTAGATCAGATGGCCTGGCACCATCAGAAACAATCAGAAACCTAGCTCCAGACACGGATTACAGGTTTGCTGTATCGGCTGTCAGGGAAGGAACGGGAGGAGAAGGAAATAGAACAGAAGTTGTTGGAAGTACAGGCTGCTCACGTAAGCATGTGTACACTAAGCCATTAATGAAAAAGTCAACATTAATTGGAAAAAGAAACGTGAAAACCTGGGCAATTATATTTGAAGACAAGCATGTATAGTTAATCCAATCTGATATTGCGTAGTTTCATTTGTGACTGATTATATTAATAACAAATAATGATGTGAATTAACGAGAGATATTATGATATTATGATGTTATACACGCAATGATATGTACATTGGACACGTTCATCAATTTAAAATAAGATATAAACAGTGTCTGAAAGTTTAGAATCACATATCAAAAATAACTAATTTAATTTGAAGATAAGGGCCATCTATATGTGTTTTCACGAGAAAAAACAGATTTTAGTGGGCAAGGATGAAAGTGAAATACAGGGCATATGATTCAAATTATCTGTAAAAATTTGTTTCGGGTTATGTTTTGTTTTAAGTGCCATCATTATGTCCTGTTTGTTTGTCACAGTGTGTTTTAAGTTCCATTATTATGTCCTGTTTGTTTGTCACAGTGTGTTTTAAGTTCCATTATTATGTCCTGTTTGTAAGTCTTAGCGCAAAATTGTATGAGCTAGAATGCCAATAAACGCATTTGCTGTTTTTTCCAGTTGCTTTTATTTTGTTTTATAAGACGGGTTTAAGAATGACACAATGTGATTGGTCAATTGACAGGCGTGGGGCGTGCATTTATTCTCCTAATGTGTATGCCCAGTTGATAACACATAATCGATACCTGACGATATTCGCCGCCCTGATATATCGGCAGCCAAATTGAAAAAGTCCGTAGTCGTAGGGTAGACTAGAACTTGGACTAGCGAGCTTACGGTCGAATGCTCTACTAGGCCTATGGTCTAATTTTTGTTGCATATTTTGAGGCTGTATTGCTGACCCGTCTTATAAAACAATCGATGCACTGTTTTGTTCGTGTGTTAGGGCAGTTCCAGTGCACTTGATTTAGTCAGTGCGATCGATAACGCACTTGCCCTGCGGGCGCGTGCGTTATCACTCGCACTGACTAAACTTCGTGCACTTTCTCTGCCCTAACACACTTGTAACAAGTGCATCAATTGTATACACTGTACTATTTTTTTTTGTTTCAACGAACAGATATCCCGTGCACTCTGCACCTGCATTGGGTAAGTTTGGCCACGGAGGTAGAAGAGAGACCTCCATGGTACTACTGTTAGATGCTAAATCATCTATAGTACATGTAAATATACTCCTCAGGCTTTTCACTTCAGAGTTTAAAAGCAACGTTTAACTGAGTTCATCAAAATTGTATTAGACTAAGACTACCTTAGTAGATAGCTTTAACTCTTGTGACGTTTGTAATAAAAATTCAAATGTCTCATTCAATTAATAAGAGCGATATATCGTAAAACCTCATGTCATGCTGATTTCCGTATCAGTTATTCTTATTCATTTGCTTTGGAGTTTTTCTGGGTTCCAGAGGTGGTCCGGAAACTGGTGCAGAGCTATTGCAGTCAGTTCAGAATGAGGTTCACTACGACTCAGACTTGACGGACGGATTGGCAGGCACTCGAGATTGGTATTCTGATGGGATGCCTAGTCTCACCGCTGCTCTTTGTTCTAGGTATGGAGGTGCTGGCCAGTCTTGTGGCCTCAGAGATTGAGGGTTTGACGCTAGCTGTGAAGATTGTTGCGCCTTCGATCAGGGCATTTATGGATGATTTGACAATTGTGTCACGTATTGGGACCCAGGTTGATAGGGGGCTCCGCAGTCTTGAAGAGCTAGTAGCTTGGACATGGATGAGGTTCAAGGCCAAGAAGAGCCGGTCAGTGTCCTTGAGGAAGGGGAAGGTGGTTGCGAAGAGGTTTCGTATTGGGGGTGAGGACATACCTCAGGTCTCTGAGCAGGGGGTGAAGAGTTTGGGCCGTTGGTATGAAGATAAGTTGAACGACAGGCATCGAAGTGTCCAAATCCATGACAAAGTGGTAGAATGGCTCAAGAGGGCAGACAGAACGTTAATCCCTGGAAATGCAAAGGTATGGTGCTGCCAGTTTGGTTTGTTACCACGAATCATGTGGCAACTGCAGGTGTATGAAGTGGCAGTGTCCAGAGTTGAGAGGATTCAGCATAAATTTAACTCATACTACCGGAAGTGGTAAGGTGTCCCAAGAATGCTTACAGATTTGGCATTCTTTTGTAGATCTGGGAAGCTACAGCTGCCTTTGACGTCGATATAGAGTTCAAGGCTGGGAAGGATAGATTGGTAATGATGGTTAGGGAGTCACATGACCCAAACAATAGCTGAATCTAGACCACCGATCCGCACAAGGAGGAAGTGGAGGGCAGAGGAGGCTGCGGACGAAGCAGTGGCAATAGCCATGTGGAAGGAGATGT
>JZLH01S0055555.1:71522-83929 GCA_001188425.1 Eucidaris tribuloides | reverse complement strand
CTCTCTCAGTATGCACAACACAAGTTGAAGTCATTCAAGCAACAAGTTCACATGAATTAAAGGCACACCAAACTTTTCTTGTGCTTTCATATTTATTAAACGCTACTATCGAGCTTGAACATTCAGTTACCAGTAAAACTTTGCGTATGAAATAGTCCAAATTACATAACAGCAGTACTTTTTTTACAATATATTTTATGTACAAATAAATTTACACGATATAAAATATAAATACAAAATTTTTCGAATACCTCGAACATATGGTTACATTCAACAGACTTCTGACGACACCACACATTTTAATCCTTTACAGACCGAAGGTTCTGAAGTGCATAATTCTGACATATTTTTCTAATTTTAGTACACATACTTCTCCTTACATTTATGCTGCTTACATGAATTAAGACTGAGTTGATCGGGTTTCAGTATGCATTAACAGTTCACAGTCGAGAGTGGAACATCATCCTCTATGAGCGACATGATCAAAAGGGGACACTGTTGTTCGTTCCACAATGCGAAGTTTAACTCCCTTGGTCTTTCCATGATAAAATACAGCAGCCACTTTCTACTGGCATACTATACAGTACATCATGGCATTAGTGTGCAATGAATGAATATTTACACATTTTATCCCTAACTAGGCCCAACAGGGGGGATGGGAAAGATACACTCCCCCCCCCCCCGACAAAGGATTTAAGCTGAATTTCTGTGATTAAAGTCTGTGCATGAAATAGCATTCTGTTTTGATGATTATACAATCTACTGACAGAAATGGATAAAAGAACGGTAATGATGCTGAGAGCAAAAGTCCCAACAGCAGCACTGTCTAGAAAACCACGTGTTCTTGGGTCCTTCCAGAAATTTCACCTGTGTCTAAAGACCTGGGTGCCTATCTCAATGTAGGGTGCATAGTGAACATGTTGACCAGCTCCATTTCCACTGTCTACGATACTGAGCATGAATTCTACAAAAAGTAATACAGGGGAACCCCGTTATAACAAGGGCCTGAAAACCATGGCAATCACCTGGTTAAATCAAGTTCCTCACTATATCAGGCTCCATAAACAAAGAAATGTAATGAGTTGGGACCTGAAAATCATCTTGTTATAAGAGGGTTTTGCTACATCCCAACTCTTTATAACGGGGTTCCGGTACATGTCCCACAAGATTTCACCCCAGACATAGGGCTAAAAATGACCCCCTCACATGTAACTCAGATAGGTAATAAGTGCATGCGGCCCACCCAAACAAGTAAGTGCGAAAGGGGGCAGGATTAAAATCAAGAGGGAGAGGTCTCGAGATCGGTGTTGACTACAACGCTGGCGGTAAATTAACCATTTTCAGTTGTTCACTGAAGTTTATACAAGTACAGCATAATTACACAAATAAGGCACCAGTGTCTGAAGTAAACATTAGTGTTGCACGACTAAGTTGCCAAAAGTCGGAGTCGCGACTATCTTCAAGGAGTTGTGACTCCGACTTTAGAAATGCAAGAGTCGACTCTCTGAATCACTGTGAAAACATCAATGACAATCAACATCGCAGTCTTTTCAGTTCATTGTTGTATAAAATCATGGCCAGTTCAGTTCAAGTAGAGACATGTAAGGGGTATATATTCAGGTTGTTGAACTGAAATCATTGAAGGAGGACACTGAACAGTCACTGTACAGGCTGTAGTGTGATTCTTTTTACCTATTGATCATGCCGACAGACCCAAACGCCGAGAGTCGCCAAATAGTCGGAGTCGCGACTTTTGATGGCCGACTAGTCGACTCCAAAAAATCCTGGAGTCGTGCAACACTAGTAAACATACAATGTAAAGTGAACGGACTAAATGATACTTTGGAGATGGAAAATAATGACAGCTACCAGTACCGCAAACTAGTTATTAGTTTGAAAAATGGAAAATTATAAATCTTCACCCTTCCCACATCAAGCCCACTACCACCTACTATTTAAATGTTAGTGACATGATTGGGAACAACTTAAAATGCCTCAAGAACCAAATGAGCTGAAATATATACCAACTATACACTAGCAGGAGTAGATCTCCCACCTGGGAGGATTTGTCTGTCATTTGTTTACTTCAGGAGAATCAAGCATAAACATAGGATTATTTTAGTTTTATCCGGGAACGATAAAAATAAGCCCCATAGACAGCCACGTAGCAGGTTTCCCTGCTACGAGTGATATTGACATTGTTTATTTTAGAATGAGTCAACGTTTGACTTCAAGATTTTCACAGGTGAATCCTTGCATAGTTTACTTGATTCTAGAGTAGTTTCAGCCCAAGTTGAGGACTACCCCCAATCATGTCATTTACCTTTAATGGAGAAATGGCGGCCTTGTGGCAGAAAGGCAACAATAATATGTGGGCCTTTCTCTGTTTTCAATCAAAGCTTTCTTTCAAAATTAACCTCTTTAGACCTGTTCTCCTTAATATGTTTTAATAAATGAAACAACACTACATGTGGTACATGCATGTGTCACAATTTAGTTATGAGCACATTTGTATATTTACAGTATACAATAATGTATTTTATCCTGTTGTAATTCATGAAACACGTAATACCTTTAGAGTTCTCATAGTGCGATGCTCAATTCTGACAAATCTACAAAAAGTTGAAAAAACTATTTCAATAAAATAGAGAAAACCAGGAGTGTAATCTAAAAGATAATGTATATTCCACTCAATTTTGATGAAAATATACATTCTTTTCACTGTTAAATGAGCAATTAAAATATGGCACTTGACTTGACCAAGGTAATATTACAGAATTTCATGGACTGTTCTAATAAAATATGCTAATTCGTGAATTAAGTGTTTCTATGTGTATTGCACAGGAAATAACGAAAGGGTAGCAGACACTTCAGTAAACTTTCATACCATCCAATCTGCAATTAACATGTTTCCCATCCTGCCACCCCCACCCCAGAGAAAATGTAGGAATACCCCCTCTAGCCCCCCTCCCCCAACAAAATGTACATTATGTAAGTTCAAAATACATGAACTTGAAATGACATCCCTTCTTGAATACTTCTTAGATGTATTTTTAATTAACCTATTTCATCTATTAATGCCCTGCTTTTTAACATTGTTTCCCATCCTGTTACCCCCACCCCAAGGAAAATGCAGGAATCCCCCCCCCCCTCAAAAACAAAATTGTACATTATTCATGTTCAAAATACATGAACAACTTGCCATGGCATCCCTTCTTGAATTATTCTTCTTTGATGTATTTCTTTTTAAATAAACTTATTTCTTGTATTAATGCCCTGAATATCACACACAATAAAATAATCATGGAAACGTACACGGTGATATCTTATCAAGGATCATTAAACAAGGCGATAGCCAAAATGTGTCTCGCCCAGTTTCGCGTACAAAGAAACTTGCTCAAAAAAACTTAACATTGGGCTCAAAAAGGTCGTTGACCCTGCCGGTGACCTTTGACCTTGTGGTGACCTTCAGCTCCCTATGAGACATCTACTACCCAATTTTGGTCTCAATTGGGCAAATTAGGCCTAGGGCAAATGGAGGCAAATTTTTGGGCCATAAACGAAACTTGCTCAAAAAACGTAACGTTGGGCTCAAAAAGTTCATTGACCCCTGCCAGTGACCTTTGACCTTGTGGTGACTTTCACATACTTCTAAATTTTTAAGTCTGTATGATCAAGCTTCCATCCAAGTTTTATTGAAATTGGAGCATTTAGCACAGAGTTATTCAAGTTTTTGAAAGCATAACGGACGGACGGACGGACAGACGCCAAAGTGATCCCTTAGTCTCCCTCCACCTCGGTGGGCTCGACAAAAATTGCAAGGTCATTTTAAAGAATATTGGTTAAGTTAGATGTCTGGCCTGTGGCATGACAATATAATACTTGCTGAAAATTTTTGATGAGAAATGGGTAAGATCAAATAAAACGATATGTATATCCTGACTTTCATGTGCCCTTAACCCTATTTTAACTGGGCTATTTCGAGACCAGGTTTTTACTGGGGGGGGTCAATTTGACCCCCCCCCCCTTCAGATCTCGGCGCCGATCGCGCGATTGCGCGAAATTTGCATGCGCATAGAGCCGGATGTGAACTAACACGACTGTATAGTAAAATTTTCAAAAAATAATTTTTTATATTTTAAAGTAGTTAATTATGCAATAATGCAGTGAAATTATGTTTTCGCCTATAACTCACTTAATAATAGCTATAGAATACTAATTTTTGGTGAAAATATTTCATCTGACATTTCTCACAATTATCTAGAAAAATTTTTGCCAAATATGGAATTAATTTCTTATGTACTATGTGTTTTGTAAATTTCTTATGTATTTCTTTGTTTTTCGACCTTTTGTTTTCTATTGTTTTTTTCGATGAAATTTGTTGGGGACACTTTTGCAATCATAACACAGCATAAAATTAATTCATATTCACCAGTAAAGCAACAATAATCATAACATTTATGATTTTTGGCTGAAAACACAATTTCGCATGATTTTGTAAACGAAATCACGTTTTGAGCGATTTTGGTTGGACATGCATGTATAAAAAAGTCGTGCAGCGTCGTAACGTACGTTCCGATTTTCGCGAAAATGGTCTCAAGATGCGCAAGACTTGAAAAGTAAAAAGTCAGCGGAGTGACGCGATCAAAAATTTTTTGCGCGGCCGGCATGGTCGCGAAATTCGTTGATGGGGGGTCAATTGACCCCCCCCCCAGTTAATATAGGTTTAAAGAGGTGGTAATCCTCATTGCAGATATGTTAGATAAAGAAGCTTTTCGATCTGGAACTCATCAGTTATCACGCAGAATGAACAAAATTACAAGAACCAACTATTTATACTGAAAGCTAAGGTTCAGTTCTCCCATTGTAAGTAGGGCCCGTAGTATGACTCATCTCAGGTACTTAGAAGCAGCGTTTATAATGTCCAGAGAACCCCTTTTGTGGGCAGACAAAAGGAGTTTGTCCTGGCATTGCATCGTTTTAACAATAGAGGTCAAACCTTAGCTTCAGTATAAATAGTTGGTTCTTCTTGTAATTTGTTCATATCTGCATATAACCTGATGAGTTGCAGATCGAAAAAGCTTCGTTATCTAAACATGTTACTTTTTAAAGCAATTTGGAAATTTTGTAGTACCAGTAAATTATTGCAGATATATTCATGAGGCTGAATACAATTAGGTGACTAATTCTTCACGACATCATCGAACCATCATATATTCGATTTGGGATCAAAATACTGATTTTGAATTTCCTGGAAATAAAAGTAGAAGTTTCATATATATCTGGAGAAAGTTCCATGGTATAACAATTTTAAAGGCAGTGGATCTCGTTTGCATGCCTAAAAATTAACATTGTGTAAATACAATGACATCTAGAAAGACTAGAAAACGTCCAATGACGTAGCGCTATCCAGCATCTCGCACACATATAATCCGAAATTTCATGTGGTACAATTTTATACTGGAAGATTAAAATTTTGATGCCCGGAAGGAACATGAATATAAAAAAATTCGAGTGAGAAAATATTATTTCATTCCCTGGAAGGGACATGAAAAAAATAAATAATAAATATATAAAATAATAATAACTACATGAATTATATATGATTGCATCCCCGGATCCTTCCGGGGCTCCTATACGTGATTTTGTTGTTGGAAAAAGCACATATTGAAGTGGAACAAATTAATAGGTACTGATATGAATAAGAACTGAAATAAATTTCTGTTATTTTTGGAATAAATTTGCATAAATTACCATAATTAATTAATGGAGCAACAGTTAAAAATTCCTGGGTAGAGTTTAGTGTACCAAGCTTAGCTCTACCAGAATAAAGCAAACTAAATCAAAAATTGGTTGAGAAATGAATGAAAGAGCATTTTTTTTTATTTTATTTGTGATTTTGAATAAATTTGCATAAATTTGCATAATTGATTAATTTTAAATTGTGCATAATGATTAATTATTCACAATTTGTGTAGAAGTCTTGAAGCCCCACCTAGCCCTATCAGATCAAACAAACAGAATGAAAATCGGTCAGAAATCGTAGAGAGAAGAAGCATTTTGTTATTTTTGGATTAATTTTGCATAAATTACCATAATTAATTAATGGAGTATAATTTTCAAAATTCTGTGTAGAAGTTTAATGTGCATAACTCAGCCCTTACCAATAATAATCACAATTAAAATTGGTTGAGAAATGAAGGAGAAGAAGCATTTTTGTGATTTTGAAAAATTTGCATAAATTTTGCATAGATTAATTTTAAATTTGCATAATTGATTAATTTCAAATTTGTGCAGAAGTCTTGAAGCCCCCACCTAGCCTATCAGATCAAAAAAACAGAATGAAAATCGGTCAAGAAATGTGGAAAAGAAGCAATTTTTGTTATTTGGGATAATTTGCATAAATTACCATAATTAATCAATGGAGTATTAATTTAAATTCTGTGTAGAAGTTTAAATGTGCATAACTCAGCCCTACCAAATAAAGCAATCAAATCAAAATCGGTTGAGAAATGAAGGAGAAGAGCATTTTTTGTGATTTCGAATAAATTTGCAATAAATCAAAAAATATAATGAATTTCACATTCTGTGTAGAAGTTTTAAATCCCACCTAGCCCTATCATATGAAACAATCAGAATCAACTCGGTTGAGAAATGACGAAGAAGAAGCATTTCCAAAACTGTGGATGGTAGACGGACGACGGACGACGGACGCGACGCCGACGCCACGCCATGCACTAAGCCATCGGGCCCTTCGGGCCAGATGAGCTAAAAATGCCATTTGGGAACCTTCAGCAAAATATAGGAGCTAGAAACTCAGTTTAAATGGAATTATAGTGACTGTTAGACTCTGATTTGAATTTTTTTTTCTCGCGAGAAAAAAATTCCTACCATAGAATGTACACTAAACGGCTATTGTTTTTCTTTCACATTTTTTTAATTGTAAGCAATTACTCTCCCCCACTTTTCACAGACATATCTTTCATCAATAGCCTAAGGATATGGGTTATCTTTTCCTGGTCTGCGGGAATGTTTGCAAATGAGATCCACTGCCTTTAACTTTCAAGATACTGTCATGTTTTAATCCCAGGACGTATCAATTAAATTTGTGCTTTTCCCATTGAAATTGTAACTCACAGACGTGCAACGATTCGGTTGACCTCTTGTATGATACAGGCAGCCAGCAAACTGTTGTATGTGTGCATATTGACTTTGTATACAAATTGAGACATACAACAGTTTGTTTGACTGCGCGTATAATACACGCGGTCAGAAGTGTCTATTGTATATGGGGTGTTGGTACAGAGAAAAGCTTGTCCCAAAACCAAAGATACATGAGTGTAGCTCTTTTGCGATTTCTCCCCCAATTCTTGATTTTCAGTGAAAACAAAGACACTGCTTTTTAGAAAAGACCCTACGCATCCCTGTCATGATTCTTATCTAAGACTGAATATCTGCAATGGCTTACCACGAACAGTGGGAATATAAAGTTGGACTTTGACTTGATTTTCTCAAAATTGTGTTTTCGCACAGCATGGACTGATGTGCTGATTCAGATGACCGCCGATGAAGTATAAACTTCGCCAAAATGTAAATGTGTCACTCTATTCATTAATGGAATAAATGTCTCCATCACATCCTATAATGTAAATCAGTATATGGTCTGCATACTATTGTCATGTAAAACTATTGTATCAGTGCAACCTCTATTATACAGTGGTCCCAGAAAAAGGAACGGATTTCATTGCACAAATATTCTTTAATGATGATAATTTTCCAGTGATTAGGTATGTGTAATAGCTCTGTTCCTTTGATACATAACTTATAATTCACCGTTCACGCATTATTGAATTAAAACAATAGATATTGGTGCTACCAAAATTTCATTTGCATGTGCATATTCCATCTTTGAGTGCATTTTCATGGTAGTAAATGTAATTGTTTTGAAGAAACAAAGGCATGACATAAAAATTCATAATTTCTTCTTTTATCTGACACCTCATGCGTAAAAAATGAATGTTTGCCGGAGAACAAGTACAATTAAAACATGCCTGTTTAAAGCGTGATATTTAGAATGAATCCATTTCGAGCAACTTGAAGCGAGCTGAACAATAAGATTCATGCACAGCTGACTTCACACAATATCTTGCTCGGGCACAACAATAGGCTCCGAGTCATGTTCACAAGGTAATTTCTTGGTTGCTGGCTGCCAAATCCAGGAAACAGGGTTAATGAATGCATTTTGGAACATTTCTGAAAACAAGCATCTTTTCAAATTGTCTTTTCTCACTGATACATCGCTTATTTTTCACAAATGTGGTATCATATGAAAGAAGAAAAAATCGGCTTTTCAATGATGTCCTTCAATGTCGAAGATATTCTGAATACATTCAAGCATGACAGTTTGAATTTCAAATTTGCTCGTGCAAATGATTTCATGACTGTGTTCGTTCTTATTGTCTTTGCTCAGCCATGCGTGAATGGGAATCTCTGTGACTGGTATCAAATTAAAGAAAAGAAAATATGCTTTCCAACCATGTACGATTTTCTTGTCATATTTGTTATTGAGATATAAAAATATCCTCATCAATCTCGGTTTCCTTTTTTCTGGGACACACTGTATTACATGATTCAAGATTGTACACCTGTGAGATCAAATCAATACCAGTGTTGATTCTGTTTTTAAAGTGTCTGTTATATGAGTGAATATTCAAACTTAGAAAAGAGTCATTTGCCTGAATTTCATCATTGTTATCACTTCCACTACCACCATCATCATTTATCATCATCATCATCATCATCTACACCTGTTTCACAATACAAGTGCAAGATCTCTAAAGTGCCCAAAATCTGTCTGTCACTCCTAATATCCAATTTCATTTGACATTCTCTGAAGTACTATCTCAAAAAAGACAGCTTACTTTTGGTCCCTTACAAAACAAACCACTACCTATTTCAGTCTATCAGAAACCAGGTCTGCTGATCAGATGGACATCACTTGCATTTTCAGATATTAGAAATATAATTCCAGCCACTTTGGTCCCTCCTTGCGTTGACACTGGTTCACTTATCAATCTACCATACCCGAGTCACTACCAAGTTCTAGGTTTGTCGACAAATCATCATCGTCGTCGTCATCATCATCATCAGCGTTGCCACGGATACTCCTGTCTCCGTTTGGTCCCATTTCATCCAGCGATGATGATGGTGAGGAGGTGGCCTGCCGTACGCCCAACATCGGTGACAGACTTTCATGCCGTACACCTCCCAGACTGCCGACTGCGGCTGAACTGAGTGCGGCTGTGGCTTCAGCTTCTTCTATAAAAACACAAAATAAGATTTAAATAACCAAGATGATAAAGCAAGAAGGGAGAGTGAATTTATTGAGGTATTATATCATGCATCACATTAATTTTACACTGAAAAAAATGTGTGGATTTATATTCCTTGGTCAATACTGGAAAAAAGACTTAAAGGAATAGTAACAAGAAAGTTATGCAATGCATAATATATGTCTCGCCCAGCCGTTACTAAATAATACAATTTTTGCACTGACATCCCTGGCCTTAGTTTGATGACACAAGAAAGTCATGCAGATAAACTTTAGCATGACCTAAAATGACCTTTGATCATACCATGGGACCTACTATGACACGATAACATGAATGTACCCAAGTGCACCTCCAGTGGGTGAGACAAAAAACATATTTATGTATCATATGAGACTAAACTGCATCATATCAACTTAATCACTGGCAAACAGAATTGGGGGGGGGGGGGCTTGGAGATACTGGACCGAAACGAAATCCAAACATAGTTTATTGCTAATTGTTGTTGTTACACTTCCATGGAAAGCAAAATAAGTTTTATGACTACAAATTACAAAATCTTCCCAAAACACTAGTGGAAATAGCTAATAAAATCACTATGAAACTACTGAATTAAAAAGTAGAAAAATAAGGATCTTAACAAATAAGTAGGAAAAAGCAGGAAAAGTGGGGACCAGTTGAAGGCCTGAACCATTCCAACTCAACATCCTCTCCTCACCCAACCTCAACCCAACTCCACTCCTCATGGCATCCTCCTCCCCCAACCTCCACCACACCCCCCCAAAAAAAGGATAAAACTTGCTACATACCTGTTCTACTACTGTCTATTGAGTTGCTGTGACTACCACCCGCATTGGTTTGTGTGATTGTCGTTGTTTGACCTAGTTGTGCGAGGGATTGAGGCCAAAACCGCTGAGTCGAAGGTCGATTCTGATTCTTGGGTTTCTTGTTTTTAGATGACGCATCTGGGTTACTGGCATCTAACATGGGCTGTAAGATACGCCGCCTTGCATTGATAAACCTGCAAAAATGAAGAAAAATATACAACACAATACGTTCTGATGGAGACATGAGTATAGTGTGAGATTCTGTAACTCCTGAGAATGGCATCAGATGTTTTGAAGTTTCAACTCATCATCCTGAGCTAGATGACAATTTACTATACCAACTTTAACCCTATATTAACTGGGGGAGGGTCAATTTGAACCCCCCTCGACGAATTTTGCGACCATGCCGCCGCGCAAAAATTTTTTTGATCGCGACGCTCGCTGACTTTTTACTTTCAAGTCTTGCGCATCTTTTGAGACCAATTTCGTGAAAATCGGACGTACCGTTACAACGCTGCGCGACTTTTTATACATGCATGTCAACCCCCAAATTGCTCAAAAATGTGATTTCGTGTAGAAAATCAATGGAAATTGTGTTTTCGTCCAAAAATCATAAATATATGATTATTTTTGCTTTTATTGGTTGAAATGAATTCATTTTATGCTGTTTATGATTGCAAAAGTGTCCCCAATAAATTTTATCAAAAAAACAATGGAAAACAATAGGTCAAAAAAACAAAGAAATACATAAGAAGTTCACAAAACAATAAAATACATAAGAAATTAATTCCAATTCGGCAAATGTTTTTGTAGATAATTGTTAGAAATGTCAAAATGAATATTTTCACCAAAAATTAGCATTCTACCAGCTATTGTAAGCGAGATATAGGCAAAAACATAATTTCATACACTTATTAATAAATTACTTAAAAAATATAAAAAATCAATTTTTTGAAAATTTTAATATACAGTCTTGTAGTTTACATCTGGCTCTATGCGCGTGCAAATTTTCGTGGCGATCGCGCGATCTGCGGCCGAGATCTCTGGGGGGGGGGGAGGGGGCCATAATGGCCACCCCCCCCCCAGGTGATAAGTAGACCAGAAATAGCCCGGTTATTTTAGGGTTAAATAATCCAAGTATACTTCAAAACTTCAAGGTTCAAATATACCAGAACTGTTATTTTCCCATCACAGGTTTGTGTCAATGGTGTGTGTGGATACATTCCGACAAAAAGTTTTCACTGACTCCCTCCCCCATCCTCCAAAGGAAGTATAAAACATATAACGTGGCCAATGACTATATTTCATCGAATTTTCTGAATCAGGGTTGGCAGTTTCTTCCGCAGGCGGTATTTTCCACCGGTTTTTACCGGTTTTTCCGTCTCGGAAAAAACAGGTTTTTTTCCGCTTTTTCGGAAGAAACGGAAAAAACCTCCTAAGTGTTTATTTTTTCATTATTTCTTCAAGATTTTCATTTTATAAACTATCATAACTATAATAAAACAGGACAGCTCTTTGGGTTTTTTTCTTATCTCCCGTTTTGGTTATGAACTTCTAACCATAGTTTGTTGATTCCCTCCTATTCATGGCCACTTCTCCATGCAACTACATGTACTGTACTCAGTTGATTGTACTGTAATGTAGCTCAGTGTATAGCATGGAGAACAATAGTCAAATAATTAGTCTTGTGTAAGGCAGGGAAAAAAATAAAATTTTCTTTTGGGGGGCTACTTTCCATGTTCCAGATACTCTTTTGTGTAACACCCTATGGCAATTCACGGGGGCTCTTTTGCCATTTCGGGGGTGGAATCGCCCAGAGCCCCTGTGTATTTTTCCCTCGTGTAAGCTGTTGTGCCAGACACTTAAATTGGTCACTCACCTTTTTGTCAGAATTTTCAAGAGAATTGCTTTGATGCCAACCATAATGATACAGTTATGGTTGTGGCAGACAGGCACTCTCAAAGTATGCTGAATGAATTAAAGGTTAGTGACATGATTGGGAACACTTGAAAATGCCTCAAGAACCACATGAGTTGAAATATATACCAACTATACACTAGCAGGAGTGGATCTCCCACCTGGGACGATTTGTCTGTAATTTCTTTACTTAAGGAGAATCAAGCATAAACATAGGAGTATCTTAATTTTATCCGGGGACGATAAAAATAAGCACCATAGAGAGCCACAGAGCAGGTTTCCCTGCTACGAGTGATATTGACATTGTTTATTTTAGAATGAGTCAACGTTTGAC
>JZLH01S0055555.1:52818-69356 GCA_001188425.1 Eucidaris tribuloides | reverse complement strand
ACCTTATCAAAGACAATGGTAGCATGGGGAATCATGTAGCTCAGATTTTTTTAACTGTGGTAAATGTTAGCCAATACCTTTAAACAAATTATAAATATTAGGTTTCTTTCTGTACTGCATACAATTAAAAGTTGGGTGTAAGATGTTAACCCTATATTAACTGGGGGGGGGGTCAATTTGACCCCCATCGACGAATTTCGCGACCATGCCTCCACGCAAAATTTTTTGATCGCATCGCTCGCTGACTTTTTACTTTCAAGTCTTGCGCTTTTTTTGAGACTGTTTTCGCGAAAATCGGACGTACCGTTATGGCGCTGCGTGACTTTTGATACATGCATGTCAACCCCAAAATTGCTCAAAAACGTGATTTTGTGTACAAAATCAATGGAAATTGTGTTTTCAGCCAAAAGTCATAAATGTATGATTATTTTTGCTTTTACTGGTTGAAATGAATTAATTTTATGCTGTTTATGATTGCAAAAGTGTCCCCAACAAATTTCATCGAAAAAACAATGAAAAACAAAAGGTCGAAAAAACAAGGAAATACATTAGAAATTCACAAAACAATAAAATACATAAGAAATTATTTCCAATGTGGTAAATTTTTTTGTAGATAATTGTGAAAAATGTCAGAATGAATATTTTCACCAAAAATTAGTCTTCTACTAGCTACTGTAAGTGAGTTATAGGCGAAAACATAATTTCATGCACTTATTTGCATGATTAATTACTTACAAAATAGAAAAAATCAATTTTTTGAAAATTTTGCTATACAGTCGTATAGTTTACATCCAGCTCTATGCGCATGCAAATTTTCGCGGCAATCGCGCGATCGGCGGCCGAGATCTGGAAGGGGGGGGGGGGGTCAAATTGACCTCCCCCCCCAGTGAAAACCTGGTCTGAAATAGCTCAGTTAAAGGCACTGGATCTCATTTGCAAACATCCCTGCAGACCAGAAAAAGATAACCCATGCCCTTCGGCTATTGATGAAGGGCATGTCTGTGAAATCTGGGGGTCAGTAATTGCCTAGAATTTGAAAAATGCAAAAGAAAAACACTAGCCATTTAGTGTACGTTCTATGGCAGGAATATTTTTTCTCGCGAGAAAAAAAAATCAAATCTGAGTCTAACAGTCCCTATAATTCCACTAAAACTAAGTTTCTAGCTCCTATATTTTACTAAAGGTTCCCAGATGGCATTTTCTTCTAAATGCCATTGTATTTACACAATGTTATTTTTAGGCATGCAAATGAGATCCACTGCCTTTAAAATAGGGTTAACCAACAAGATCAATTTAAACAAAACATTGAGAAAAAAAAATCCAGGACTGTATTCAGAATTCGGATCACGCACACTTTCGTCACATCTTTAAGTGATACGATAAAAATACATGAAAAAAATACTGTGTATTTACCAGTTATTTACTTGAAGCATAGTTAGGTTTGTTTGAGCTGCTATCATTCGTTTTTCATCTTCACTTGGGTACGGATGCTGGAAAGAAAAAGAAAATGTACAAGCAATTAGTTTTTATTTAAATGTTCATTTCTCAGAATCATAGCATGTTCCACCAAATACAAAACAATGCTGAGGTAAGCAAACATACTATCTCATAAAATATTATTAACAGGAGAGTGAGAAAAATATGGCTGCATACAGTTACGAATATCATGACATTACTCAAAGAAAAAAAATACTGGCAATGGACTTGAACTCGGAATGTCTTGCAAAATAACCTATACATGTAATGTAACTCCTCCATAAGCCTCACTGCCTCCACTAAATACTGAAAAACAGCCCTTGACAACAGTTTTGTTAAAACAATGTAAACATGAAAATTTTGAAGCAAGTTATTTATAGTATTTGGTTGAGTAAAAGAGGAATTCATTATGCTTTAAATTTCACAGATCACAACCGTTGTGTGATCAATTAAAGCAAAGTAGAATTAAAGCAGAATGAAACCCAGACATCTTCCTGTACTCAGAGAATATAGAACAATAACAGAAATACAACAGTGAAAGTTTGAGCAAATTTGGTTGAACTGTTCAAGAGATATGAATGTTCGAAGTTTATTTAATCGTTGTTGTGGAGGATTCTTAAATTGGCAACTCTACCCCTTTTTGAGATGAAAGTGTGGAGAACTCCCCATTGGCTTTGTACACAAATTTTCACTTATTCTCATTATTTTATGAAATATCTGATTGCCTCTTGCTTGTTGTACAAGTATGTCCCAGCAAAAATGATTTGAACATGTTTTCTGGAAGAATTTGATTACCTTCACAACTAACATTTCAGAAAAACGTAAATTTGTGAAAATTTGTGTACAAAACCAATGGAGAGTTCTCCACACTTTCATCTTAAAAAGTGGTAGTGTTGCCAATTTAAGAATCCTCCATAAATAAAGATTAAGTAAACTTCAAACATTTATAACTCTTGAACGGTTCAGTCAAATTTGTCCAAACTTTTGCCATTTTCTCTCACTTATTGTTATGTATTCTCTGAATGCAAGTAGATGTCTGGGTTTCATTCCCCTTTAAAATCACAGCTACACACCCTCAATCCCACAAGATATCTCAGGGTGCGCTCTATGGAGGATACTTGCTGTATTGAAATCAAATCATCTCCAATGGGTTTATAAACAACAGACACAGTCCCTTACCACAATATGTTGAAAGAGCCACGACCTCATGACCGTGGTGGCGTGCTTCGGTAAGACGCCCCTCTTCGGCTTCCTCTTGTTCAGCAGGTCGTTGACCTCCGCCGCGTCCGCCATGGCAACCCGGACGTCGCTCTGGCTGATGGGCATCGCCCCCGGCGTGTGCTGGATGGCGCTCTGGGCATGAGGGATACCAATCTGGGAAAGGGGCGTCGACCCGTGAACAATAGGGACCACCTGGCGGGAGGCGGCTTTTTTACTGTGTAGGTGAACGTCACCAGATATGGGCTTCGGGGGAAGAAGTGGAGAAACGAACAAGTGTCTCAAGAGTGGAAGGAGGAATCGTGGAGTAATACCATGGAATTTTTTTATTTATGGATAAATGTTACAGTTAGAGTTGTATCAGTAAAGGTTATTTTGCTACCTGGAGACCAGCCTTCAATATCCAAACGGTTTTGAATAACCTAAAACAAGACTGCCTGTCATAATATTTGTATTTGCTATTGATGCTCAGGGTAATTCTTTACTCACAACTGAACAGTTACAATCCTGTGAAATGTACTCGTCAGACTGCCTTCTGTATCAGTGTTCACAAAAGGAAAAACACTTAAAAAGATGTACGTTTCTTCCTCTCTAAATTGACAAGACTCACCATTAAGCCTTGCTCCCTGACTGACCTATTGCATACCTTGCATATTAGTCACTGGATAGAGGTCAGACTTTCTCCCCCACTAAGTCATAATGACCTTTCATAATAAAAACTGCACTTTGTGAGCTGAGTGAGACGAACTTGTGAACATTGTATACACACTTCTAAATAACCTTCATGGCAGATTCATAACCGGTTTTACCTTTGAAGGTCGGTGGCCAGTCGGATAACCATATTGATACACCTTAAATTACAGTCTAGACCTGTTTAGTTTCAAGAATGTAACATGAGTCAGCTTTTGGTCGGGGAGGGGGGGCTTGTACAGCACAACAAATTAGATAAATGCAATAACCAAGGGTTACATCTGCTCCTAAACTAAAAATACTGTACCGATGAACATACACATCTTTTGTTATAATCTTGGAAGCTCCCCCCCCCTTCAGCTATGGAGGATGACATCATGTCTTGTTCTTAAAACAGGACAGGCCTATAAGCTCTTGAAAAGGTTTACTCAACATTTTGATTTAATTGCTTAGATCTCATCAAGAACAGCCACTTCAATGTCTCGTTTCAGACAAGGACATTTTGTGATTTGCATCTCAAATCCAATTCCAAGCATTTGCTAAAAATACCCTCTTAAATTAACAAAGAATAACTACAAAGGTTAAAAAAGTATATATTTGAACCAACGATTGTAAAGACACATTCTGTTAGTACTTATTTAAAACGAAGCAGAGATGCAAACAGCGTGGATAGCAGGAGTACAGGCAGATCAAGAGGCAGGGGTGCATGCAAATCAGAAGGCAATAGTACAGGCAGATCAGGAGGAAGAGGCCATGTACATGTAGATTAATTAAAAGGCAGAGGTTCAGGCAGATCAGGAAGCAGAAGTTCAGACAGATCAAAATGAATAGGTACAGGCAGATCAGGAGGCAGAGGGGCAGGCAGATCAGGAGGTGGAGGGCAGGCAGATCAGGAGGCAGAGGGGTCAGGTAGATCAGGAGGTCGGAAGGGCAGGTACGATCAGGAGGTGGAAGGGCGCAGGCAGAATCAGAAGGTGGAGGGGCGGGCTAGTATCAGGAGGCGGAGGGGCTAGGGCAGATTCATGGAGGTGGGAGCGGGCAGGAAGCAGATTCAGGCGAGTGGAGGGGCAGCGCAGATTCAGGGCTGGGAGGGGCAGGCAGAGTCGAGGGGCGAGGGCGAGGGGCAGGCCAGATTCAGGATGTGTGGAAGGGGCAGGCCAGATCAGGAGTGGAGAGGTGCAAGGCACGGATCAGGAGGTGGAGGGGCGGGCAAGATCAGGAGGCGGAGAGGGCGGCAGATCAGGAGGTGGAGGGGGCGGGCAGATCAGGAGTGAGGGCGGGCAGAAAGTCAGGAGGCAGAGGGGCAGGTAGTAATCAGGTTATGCAGAGGGGCAGGTCAGAAATCAGGAGCATAGGGGCAGGTACGAGTCAGGAGGCCGCAGAGGGCAGTAGATAGGAGTTGGACAGGAGGCGGTGCATGAATCATGTGGGGAAAGCGCGATGGGGCAGGGTTCAGATGCAGGAGATGGAGGGAGCGGGCATGATCAGGAGGTGGAGGGGCGGTAGATCAGGAGGCAGGGCAGGTAGATTCACGGAGCTGAGGGGCAGTGCAGATTCAGCGAGCAGTAAGGGCAGGCAGAGATCAAGGAGGTTGGAGGGGCAGGCAGATCTTATGCAGCATGATGGGCAGTAGAATACAAGATGGAGGCGGAATGGGCAGGTAGATCAGGAAGGCAAGAAGGAGGCTTAGGTCAGATTGCAGGGGAGGCAAGAGCGGCAGGCAAGATCAAGTGGATGCCATGAGGGGCAGGTAGATCAGAATGAAAAGGTGCAGGCAGATAGGCAGGGGTGAGGGCAGATCAAAAGGCAGAGGTGCAGGCAGAGTAGGAAGAAGGGGTGCAAGCAGATCAGAAGGAAAAGGCGAAGGTAGTTCAGGAGGCAGGGGTGCTGTCCAATCAGACAGAAAAGATGCAGGTAGATCAGGAAGCAGAGGTTCAGGCAGATCAGGAGGCAGGTGTGCAAGCAGATCAGAAGGAAAAGGTGCAGGCAGATAAATAGGCAGGGGTGAAGGCAGATCAAGAGGTGCATGTAGATCAAAAGGCAGATGTGCAGGTCAATCAGGAAACAGAGGTTCAGGCAGATAAGAAGGAAGAGGTGCAGACAGGTTAAAAGGTAAAGTAGGAGGCAGAGGTGCAGACAGATCAGGAGGCACAGTTGCAGGTATGTAGATAAGGGCCCTGTTTCATACAAGTTCATATCTTGTCAACTTTCCATTCTTCTGCAATTTTTGTAAAACTCCAAGGCCCCGATTGGCTGTGAAGCACTGTTGCCACGGTAGTTGCCAGTAGAATGGCAAGTTGACATATCAACTTTTATGAAACAAGCTCAGAAAGGAGAGGTGCATGCAGATCTGGAGGCAGACTTGGAGATACTGCATGAAGCAGAAGTGGAGGAGGAGGTGTCCAGGAGGCAGGACAGGAGGCGGAAAGGCAGGTGGACACAAATGGTGAGAAGACAATGCAAAGCGCTGGAAGTAAAGAATAAAGAAATAGCTGGGAGCAGAGGAAGAGATGGATGCGGAGGAGGAGATGATGTTACCTGTGTTACTATTCCCTGTGGTGTAACCACTCCCTGTGGTATGACGGGTGTGTAGACCACTTGTCCCGCTGAGTTGACAACTGTAGCTGTTTGGAACTGCAGAACAGGAGAAAACAATTAAAGTGATTTATAACTCATTCCACTACAGCCCACTAAAGGTATTGGCTAACATTTACCACAGTTAAAAAAATTTGAGGTACATGATTCCCCATGTTACCATTTGTCTTTGATAAGGTCTAAAAATGACGCCCTGAAAAAAAAATTGTATTTCAAAATGATTATTTAGTGCTTAAAAAAAATTAAATCGTAAGTTGATCGGATTCACCTGCGCATTTTCTCCCATAGACTTACTGTGTGTCCACCTACGCTAAACTCGCCCCGAGTTTTAATTGTTTATTCATGCATAACTTGCCATTGGCAGTGTAACTTTCCAAACTTTTTTATTCTAGGGTGTTTATTTGTCCATATGAACACTACTATGTAGTTCAGATATCAAAATTTGACAATCTTTTAACTTGAAGCTCCACAATGTTAGCCTATCACTTTAAAGGGAAAGTCCACCCTGGCATTTAGCTGATTTAAATAAAAGCATAAAAATGAGAGTACCCTATTAGTGAAGGTTTGGTGAACAGCCATCCATGAATAACAGAGTTTTGTATTTGTGACATCACATGCGAGCTCCCCCATTTGTGAATGTAATATAAATTCCATGAAGTGCCATTTCCTCAGAAAATTGAAAACGATTTTACATGGGCATTCAATACTGTATATAATCAGAAACATTACTTCATACATGCTTCTATTAACAAATGGCAATTCATGGAATTTATATTACATGACATATGGGGAGCTGCTCACATGTGACATTACAAAATTAAAAGTTTGAAACTTCATAACTCTCTTACTCTTTGGTGAATTATCACCAAACTTTGATTAATATGTTTCTCTCATTTTTCTGAATTTATTTAAAACCAACGTGGCGTCAGGGTGAACTTTCTATTTAACCACACTTACACTAGTGTTGACAAATAATATATCATAATAACTATTCCACAGTAAGGTGCCTATTGGACAATTTTTTTTTATACTCCCTCTTTCTCCTTCTGTTTTACATACATGCATGTATTATTCTATTCAAATGAGTAAGAGATGGTCTTCAATAGGAAGGTTGAGATTTAAAGGCAAGGTTCACCCTGACATCAAGTTGTGTTTTAATAAAAGCAGAACAATGAGAGAAACACATTAATGAAGGTTTGGCGAAAATCCACGGTGCAGAGTTATGAGGTTTCAAAGTTTTAAATTTGTGACGTCACTTGCGAGCAGCTCCCAATATGTCATGTAACATAAATTACAAAAATTGCCATTGTTTTGAATGGTTCGTGATAATTTAATGGGGGGTTTTTCATAGAAGCATGTATGAAATAATGTTTCTGATAACATATTGAATGCACAGGTAAAACCATTATCAAATTTCTGAGAAAACGGCACTTTTATGAAATTTATATCACATAACATATGGGGAGCTGCTCGCATGTGACGTCACAAATTTAAAACTTTATAATCTCATAACTCTGTTATTCTTTGGTGGATTTTCGCCAAACTTTCATTAATATGTTTCTCTCAGTGTTCTGCTTTTATTAAAACCAACTTGATGTCAGGGTGAACCTTGCCTTTAAATACGATGTTGATGAATTACTTGTAGGTGCCAATTTATATTTTGATAACTTTCAATGCAAGTTGCGACCATTTTTTAAATTGAATAATATTGTTGGGTGCCCGACAGAACATGATGACTTACTTGATTGCCTTGTGTCTGCGCTCCATGCTGTAATATGACGGTGCCACTGTTTGACATAGATACTGGAGTTGTAGGCATTGAATGGCTTCCCTGGAAATACAGAGTGGCGAATAGAGAAAGAATTGGATCAGTTCTTGCCATTGCCAATATCAGGCTTTCAAGTGGACCATGGTGAAAAACTAGGAGAAAAATAGGAGCTAAATTTAGGAAAAAGTAGGAGAAAAGTAGGATATAAAGAGCTAAAAGTAGGAGAAAAGTAGGGCATGCACGGGGTTTTGAATTTTGTTTTTTTTTTTTTAGAGTAGTTTTCGACTTTTCGTCCGCCGAGAGTGCATGCTCAGATAGAAATTCAGAAAAACAAATTGATACATCCAGCATTTTATATGATCAATAGCATTTTTTTATTTTCGCGGGGTTTGTACAAAAAAAAGTAGGAGAAAGTAGGAGTTTTGGGGAAAAAAGTAGGAGAAAGTAGGAAAAGAGTAAAAAAAGTAGGAAAAAGTAGGAAAAGTAGGAGCGCTGGAAAGCCTGCAATATGCCATTTATTAGTAGAGGGCAGGCTTTTTCGTGAGACAAACAACTTCCAGTTCCATACAGTAACATGGGTTGAGGAGTGAAAAGTCTTGTAAAAATAACATATCTAAAATTGGGGCATACACACCCAACAAATTCTGATGCTCCAAGGTCACAAATTTGTAACACTCTGGCCTTATTTAGTAGAATCTTGAATGTTGCAGATGTGCCTGAATAATATCTATGGAAGTTACAATACATTTGCAATGCCAAACGAACCACAGCGCAATCTACACATGGGCACACAACGAAATGGATAATCAGTAGCGCCCTCAACTGCCAAACACTATTTAAGTGATCTCGAGAGACTTACAATGCAGCACAGGGAATATTTTGTATGATTTTTTTTTATGTCACTGTCTCATATAAGGGCATACTTTTATCTACATGTACTAGATTTATACTCAACGTTTGATAGCATAAAAAGTTATATCTGTTTGAAGTGCCCCCAAAACACCTCCCCACCCTTCCTCCAAGGATCAACACACAAACGTACCTGATGTTTGGCCCTCCCCCAATATTTTCAAGGAGGCAACTGCCCCCACTCATCCCCCTTTTCTCACCCTGCCCCCCCCCCCTGAAATTAGACACCACCTCAGTCTGTCATCGCAAAAGAAACATACAAGATGTGTTGGCCCTACCCCAAATTTTAAGGGGCAAACTGCCCCCACCCATCCAGTTTCTTTCCACGCCTTCCCAAGGATCACATGCCCCTGTGTCCATGCAAAAGAAACAATCCTGATGTATTGGGCCACCCCCCCCCTCGTCGCCAAAAAATAATATTTCAAAGGCGCAGGCAACTGCCCCCACACATCCCCCTCTTCCCACCCTCCCCCCCCCCCACCCCCCCCCCCCCCCCCCCCCCCCCCCCCCCCCCCCCCCCCCCGAGGTTGACACTCCTGCTGTCATGCAAACAAACTACCTGATGTTGGCCCTCCCCCAATATTTTTCAAAGGAAGCCAGCAACTGCCCCCACCCATCCACCCTCTTCCCACCCTCCCCCCCCCCCCCCCCCACACGAATTGACACTCCTGTGTCATTGCAAACAAACATACCTGATGTTTTGGGCCAGCCCCCCAATAATTTTCAAAGTAGGCAATTGGCCCCACCCACCCTCTGCTTCCCACCCTATCCCCCCTATCAATGCCCCTGTGTCATGCAAACGAACATACCTGACAATGTTTGCGTGATCCGTAGCAGGATCCACATCTAATAAATTCACCATTGGATAAGTTACTGACTGTTAATGAAGAAGATTCAAAACTCTGTAATAAACACACAACACAAAGATTATTGGTATGCGATCTTTACATTATTTTGAACTGTAGGATTGGCAAAAAAAGTTTAAAGCAGGCGATCATGCTATATGTAATTTATACAAACCATATATAACTGACAAAATAAACAAGCGGCTGTGATTATTTCTTTATTTTCACCAATAAACTACAGTATATTATGATGAATCGACACTGGACAGTATACATTTTTTCTACTCTACGAGACTTTGCAATGCTATTGAATTTTTCACAAGCAATGATACTTTGATGTTTAGCTTGAGGCACCAACATTGTACGCAAATATAAGGACATTTAACTCGTTGAAGACGCTTTGATTTTCCTTAAACATGCATTTCCCATAGACCTCGCGACTAGATATCTTGTGTCTAGTCTTCAATGGGTTAATACAAACATGAGATAAACTAACATACCCCAGCTTATAAATTATCTCCCATGACAGAAATTATTTTTTCTGTTTTTGGAACAGACAAAAAAGAAGAAGTAAAAAAAAAAATGTAGCAATGCTACGACTTCCATTACATTGTATGTTTTACACAATCCCACATTTACCACATGGTATTCATAAACATGCCTGCTCATAACATTTTAATACCCACATGATATACGAAATGACTTAGTCTGGCAGAGATGCAATATGTTATTGGCTGCTATGCAGAATGAGAAATGATTTATCCATTTGCAGGAACACCACAATAACCATAAGGCACTCTACCTGCATAAAGTAAATTAAAATACACATTCAGGAACACCAGTATGCATTATATGGGGACTTGAAAATGTAACGTGAAACTACTCTTGAAGTGTTCAATTTTGTTTTTGTTTTATATCGCTCTACATCCTGATGAAAATATTCCCTGTCTGAAACGTTTCTCTTTTTCACAACCATTTACTTTAAAGGTAAATTACATAATTCAGGGTAGCCCTCAACTTGGGCTGAAACTACTCTAGAATCAAGTAAACTATGCAAGGATTCTCCTGTGAAAATCTTGTAGTTAAACGTTGACTCATTCTAAAATTACTATATTCCTTGTGACAGGCAAACATGCTGTGTGGCTCTCTATGGGTCCAATTTTTATTGTGCCCCAATAAAATTAAAATACTAGTATGTTCATGCTTGATTTTCCTTAAGTAAACAAATTTGACACAAATCCTTCCAGCTGGGAGATCCACTCCAGCTGGTATATAGTTGGTATATATTTCAACTCATTTGGTTCTTGTGACATTTTCAAGTGTTCCCATTCATGTCACTAACCTTTAACCCTATATTAACTGGGGGGGGGGGGGGTCAAATCCTCGACGAATTTCGCGACCATTCCGCCGCACAAAATTTCTTGACCACGTCGCTTGCTGACTGTTTACTCTCAAGTCTTGCGTATCTTTTGAGACCATTTTCATGAAAATCAGACATACCATTACGATGCTTCGCAACTTTTTTGTACATGTCAACCCTAAAATTGCTCAAAAACGTGATTTCGTGTACAAAATCAATGCAAATTGCATTTTCAGCCAAAAGTCATAAATGTATGATTATTTTTACTTTTACTGGTTGAAATGAATTAATATTATGCTGTTTATGATCGCAAAAGTGTCCCCGACAAATTTCATCGAAAAAACAATAGCAAACAAAAGGTTGAAAAAAACGAGAAAATACAAAATAAATTCACCAAACAATAAAATACATGAGAAATTAATTCCAATTCGGCAATTTTTTTTTGCAGATAATTGCTAGAAATGTCAGAATGAATATTTTCACCAAAAATCAGCATTCTACCAGCTACTGTAAGTGAGTTATAGGCGAAAACATAATTCAGACACTTATTTGCATAATTACTTAAAAAATAAAAAATATATATTTTTTGAAAATTTTACTTTACAGTAAAATAGGGTTAAAAGTTTGTAATGAGTAATGAATGCACAAAATATCTGTTCACTTATCACTTAAAAACACAAATTTATGCAATATTTTCCAAATTCAGTCCAGGTTCAGTGGAGCCTCGATATAAAGAGGTCAGATATAACAAGGTGATTTTTGCAGGACCCAACTCTCTATATTTCTTTGTTTTTGTACCCTGAAATAGTGAGAAACCTGATATAACAAGGTAATTGTCATAGTTTTTAGATCCTCATTAATAAAGAGGTTCTTTGATGCTGTTTCCTGATTTTTGAAGTGACAATGATAAAATTTGTTCAAGATTTATGAAAAGAAAATGTTTCCAGATCAAGGACAATGATACCCACTACCTTTGCTGTGCAATGATTTTAACTGCTAATATTGGCAGTTGATTAACAGTAAAGACCAAAAGTTTTCCGCATTGTGGATTTTCCGCAGAAATCACAGAATTTGAGGTTAACACGGGCAAGAGCATTTTGAACAAAACTGAAAAAAATCATGCCTAAAAATTCTCCCAAAAGTAAAATTAATATTTATTGAATAACATTAAACTAACTTACCAAAATATGCCTAATAAAGCTAAAGAAATCAAGGTTTACCTGTAAATATGCCCCAACCTGAATCAAAACCCCCATGGGCTTAGTAACCTTGACGTTATTCGAGATTTTTTCCAACAAACATGTAAGTTGGAAAATTGCAAAATTATAACGCGGAGAAAAACAGAATATGACATTTGTAAAACGGGGGAAAACGGAATTTGACATTTGTAAAACGGAAAACTTTGGTCTGTACAGTAAAGTAAATAGAGCTGCTGCTATATTTCATAACACAAAAGAACCTGGGATTTGACCTTTTGGAGCAGGAAAAAAAATATGACCCCGTTCAGAAGAGCAAATAAGACATGAATAAGGTAGGGGGAGGAGGAGGACCTCAAAAGGGCTGGTTTGAGAAAGGAGGATGCCCTGAATCGAGCGAGATGGCGAGATGGTGTGAGAGTGGTTGTTATAAGCATTACGGGCTTCTTCCGTCTAAATTTTACCCCACCACTTACATATGCATTCTGAATGCTCCATTTAGGTGGGGTATAGCTACCCGCTAACCAAATGACCCGTTAAAAGTCTTATCAGTGACTAGCATTATCGCAGGAGAGGTGGTGGTTTTGGATTACACCTGCGATCCTCGTCATCTTACGTAATAGTGTCAACAGACTCTTACAGGGCACTGCCTGAAAAGAAATGGGAAGTAGGAAATATGTATTTCATTTGTTTTCACATATTTAAATATCCAGAAAGTACTCATAAAGTAGATGAAGACCCAAATTAAACTTCGAACGAAGGAAAATGACCCAGAATTGGAGATATAACAACATTTTTCACTCTTGAATCGCGCCCGGCTCTCACTTGTTAGCACTGTGCGCGAGACCACCGTCTCTGTCTGTCATGTTTATCTGACATCCTGTCAAAGTCACTTATCTGGTAGGGAATCAGCTCTCAACGCTTTTGTTTACTTAGGCCGGCCGCAGTCTCAGATAACGATAAGAAGTAAAATGCATTTAACGGGATGAAGCTTTTTTAAGCAGCGATTCCCATCATGGAGTGAGGTAAATCTGGCGCCCACATCATTCGGGGAGGGGGGGGGGGGTAATTCTAAAAACTGGTCCGATAGACCGAGGGTAACACAGACCAATAATCAAAAAGGGTTCAGTAAACCTTTTTTTCAAAAAAAGTCTGGCAGACTGAACCTGGAAAGGGTCTGATAGATAGAGAATCCAATACATTATCAAAAAGGATATCACAGACCAACTGTCTACGGGCCCTTTTTGTTAATCGGTTTACTGGGCCATTTTTGATAATTGGTCTATCGGACCCTGTGGGTATTGGACCATCAGTCTACAGGACACTCAGTCTATCGGATCCTTGATCTATCGGACTAACCCATTATCTGAGACAAAGTCTGACAAACCCGGATTAAAGACGGAGTACCGAATTTGCACGTCAGAAAACGGCAAAATGAATGAAATCAGCTCAAAATAGTATAAATAAACACCTGTCATAGAACCTTTGGGAAGAATATGTAGTTTTGGTGAAAATCTGGACATTTCAAATTCAAAATTTACAGTGACGTTAACGTGCACGGGCCGTTTCAAAATTTTTCCGATCAGCCATTAGCCGCAGGTCACGTGGAGTTTAGATGTTTAACCAATCAGTGTGCTCCGCTGGTCATGTGAACGTACACATAACCACGATTCGCAATTTGAGCAAAATTTAAACTCGCGGAAAGAACAATATTCTCGTAACATATCGTTATAAGTTTTTCTCATAAAACAACAAATTCATGATGTGTGGATCTCAAACTTTCAACACACCATTTGTAAGTACTAAACTACCGTTCGGTATTGATAATGAAGGGAAGTAATGGACTTGCAGATCCCAAACACAATCTGTAAAGGTAAATGACATGATTGGGGGTAGTCCTCAACTTGGGCTGAAACTACTCTAGAATCATGTATACTATGCAAGGATTCTCCTGTGAAAATCCTGTAGTCAAACGTTGACTCATTCTAAAATAAACAATGTCAATATCACTCGTAGCAGGGAAACCTGCTGTGTGGCTCTCTATGGGGCTTATTTTTATTGTCCCCGGATAAAATTAAAATACTCCTATATTTATGCTTGTTTCTCCTTAAGTAATCAAATTACAGACAAATCCTCCCAGGTGGGAGATCCACTCCTGCTAGTGTATAGTTGGTATATATTTCAACTCATTTGGTTCTTGAGGCATTTTCAAGTGTTTCCAATCATGTCACTAACCTTTAAAATGGGCTGATGATGGTGCAGGCCTCGACAAAAACATATTTTTTTGCGTGCCCAGTTGGCACTTAATTTGTAGATTTAAGTACCCGACAGCAAAATGTAAATGCCCAAATTCTTGGACAAAAGAAATCTCCACTAGTTAGTTTTCTTCTTTGTACTAAAGGTTAAATTTAACAGAAAGAAGGCAATGCCCGATTGGGCAGTTACTCTTCATTTCTGAGTGCCCCACCAGGATTTTCAAGTGCCCCAGGCACTTGAGCACCCATGTTTGTCGAGCCCTGGATGGTGTTGATGCTTCATAACGTAGCCCTTGGACCCCTTACCTTTCATCTCTCAGCAGGTTCTCACTGTGCATCTTGCTCTTTAAGCAAGTGATGTACCTGTGACAGAAATCTTTACAAAGTTCGTTGACCTTTTCCAATTCTAAAAGGTGGATCCGTAGTACTTGAATTGCCTTGATCATCTGTGAAGGAATTTATTGATAACATGGAAGAAATAGCCATGATATTATAAAATATTCTTACAACTATGCCTTAGTCTCAACATCCAGAATTATGATTGTTTTAATACTTTCTCTTTCATAATTTACATTATAACCACCACACCAATATCTTTACAAAACATTTTCCCACAGAGTTTAAAGGCCCACTATCAAGACAGAATGGAAAAATGCCCTCTTTTGAGTCTAGTCTTAAAACTGGGGCACTAATGCTACCCATAATACACCAGAAGAATCCTGGTGGTGTGGTAAAATAGAGCATTTGATTTCCTCCTGCTATCTGTATCTAATGGCACTGCAACAATCCATATTCGTGAGTATGTGCCTGTATCGAAAGACTAGTTCTCATCCTCTCGGTGGATGATTTGACGATTGACAGTGGGCCTTTAAATAACTTATTACTAGTTGTGTTCTTTCTTTGAAAACCAATATTATTTTTGCTTAGATCTGATTCAGCTAAGGAACGATTCAAAACAAAGTATGGTTTTGGAAAATTTGAATTTTTTATATTCCGTTAGTGGTGGGCAATATGATGATGTTGAAAAAATAACGCATGTGCGATAATGACCTCACTCACGATTATTTCAAAATATCGCCGGAGGCACAATATGGCAAAAAATATCATCGATTATGAAAACTTAATCGGGGAAATGCATGCACTGCAGTGGGAGGGATCAAGAAATTCACATAATACACCTGCCGCTATGAATATTCTGCACACGAGTGCTACTGCCTGTACAGGGAGGTGGGAATGAAAAAGAGACCTCCATGCTTTTCAGCTGTCAAACTTGTGGTGTCAGGAGCAGTTGTGCATTTAATGTAACTGTCAACAATCTCTGTCAACAAACTGTCCATCAAAAATGCTAGGATCTGTATATTAACAATTGGCACCATGAATAGGATCTAGTTACAAGTAAAAAGGGGTCTACAGAAACAGAAAGCAACATTGTTTTGACCTCGTTTTGATAACAGCCCTACAGGGTGCACTGTCAATTTAACCCTATAATAGATTTATCTTATTCATCAAAAAGTATATTTTTCAACTTATAGGCGATAAATCATGTTATCCACGATGTTTTTTCCATGATAATCAAATGAGGTTTCGATCAAATTTCGCCAGCTCTGTATTCTATAGTTTTTGACATGGCAGAGATTGCTCAGCAAGTGTCCAACGTCATTGGTAAGTGTTTCCGACCTTCATTTCCAACTCTGACATTTAAAGGGGAATGAAACCCAGACATCTACTTGTATTCAGAGAATAGATAACAATGAGAGAAAGAAAATGATGAAAGTTTGAACAAATTTGACTGAACTGTTCAAGAGTTATGAATGTTCAAAGTTTACATAATCCATATGTATGGAGGATTCTTAAATTGGCAACACTACAACTTTTTAAGATGAAAGTGTGGAGAATTCTCCATTGGTTTTGTACACAAATTTTCACAAATTTACGTTTTTCTGAAATGTTAGTTGTGAAGGTAATCAAATTCTTCCAGAAAACATGTGCAAATCATTTTTGCTGGGACATACTTGTACAACAAGCAAGAGTCAATCAGATATTTCATAAAAAATGAGAATAAGTGAAAAATTGTCTACAAAGCCAATGGGGAGTTCTCCACACTTTCATCTCAAAAAGTGGTAGAGTTGCCAATTTAAGAATCCTCCATAACAACGATTAAATAAACTTTGAACATTCATAACTCTTGAACAGTTCAACCAAATTTGCTCAAACTTTCACTGTTGT
>JZLH01S0055555.1:34494-51325 GCA_001188425.1 Eucidaris tribuloides | reverse complement strand
TAAGTGTGATTCAACACAAAATACAACAAAAAACTAACTTAACTGATGGTGGGGAACTACATGTAGGAACCAGGGTAGGAAATAAAATTTCATTTTCTGGGGTTACTTTCAAGCCTGAATTAGTGATGCCAGTACGTACAATATATGTTTTACAGCATGTCCCAGAAAAAATGTCCTTCTCATAGACTGCTAAATCTATTCCAAAATCGAGTATAAATCTGAATTTAGTGTTCAGATTTACATGTAGAAAGCCCATTTTATTTCCTAACTTCTGTAAAAATTTCATCGGTCTCGCTTCATTGGTTTTGAATAAAGAGTCTATTATCTAACAGCAGTGCTTTTCAGTCCATTCCAAGTTTGCAGTGCTACATCAATGCATCAACCTGAGTGGAAATCAGGTGAAAGGATGTGCAGAACAATAAAGGTTTACAAGCTGGACATTGAAGAACAAACTGTAAATGGAACACACCCGGTGAAAGCAAAAATTACCAGGGAAACTGAATTTTGATTCGTTTTCATTTTAATAAGTTAGTGAACTTGATTTTAGTTACTTAATAACAACAACACAGTCATTGATATAAAGGTGAAGCATGGAATAATGCATGGTACAGTGTATATCTATTTCTTTTTAGCAAACTTGGAATGGGCCGGAAAGCACTGCCGTTACATAAAAGCCTGTGTATTCAAAACCAATGACAGCGAGACCTTTAAAATTTTCACAGGGACTACAAAATTAAATGGGGTTTCTAAATTTATGTAAACTTAACCGAGTATAAACCTTGAACTTGGTAATTATTTGGTGGTCTATGAGAGGGACATTTTTCTGGGACACGCTGTTCATTGAATCCTATGGGGATAATCGAGGGCTATTTAGTGATTTGGGGGGCTATTTTATTAATTTGGGGGGCTAAATCGCCCGTCGCCCTAGTGTATTTCCTACACTGCTAGGAACTCATTCTGATTGGTTAAACAAATTTTCTACAAAGCCAATTAAATCAATACAAAAAGTAGGAAACAATACAGTATGTAAAATAACACTGAATTAAAGATTGGGTTATTGATTTGGGGCACGGTCAAAAACATCTATATGAATCAAAATCAGCTGAAATCATATCCATGTGAAGATTAATATAAAATAAACACCTCTCATAGAGACTTGGGGTAAAATATTGAGTTATGGTTAAAATCGGATGGTTAAACTTCATCCTTTTTCCATTTGCTCAGGAGCAATTTTAAAAAATCCGCTGACGTCAAACGTGGCACGGGCCGTTCCAAAATGGTCCGATCACCGTTAGCCAACGGTCGCGCAGGGATAGCCGATTGACCAATCAGGGCGCTCCGCTCGTTCTTGCTACGGTGCACGTAAGGCCGTGATTCCCATTTGAGGCAAAATTGAAACTTCACAGAAAGAACCAACATTCTGTAACATGTCGTTATTGTGTTTTCTCATAAACAACAAATTCATGACGTATGGATCTCAGACTTTCAACACATATGGGCCGTTTGTAAGTACTAACTACCGTTTGGTATTGATAATGAAGGGAAGTAATGGACTTGCAAATCAATAACCCATCTTAAATTATCAAAATTGAAAAGTGGTTTCTAACAGTCTTTTGGCATTTGAAAAATGTGTCTTGCACATCTTTACCCCAAGACTAATGTGTGTGCTGAATCTCATGAGCATTGCTCAAAAACTGAGGAAGTAGTTCCATTCGATTTCGATCATGGCAATGTAGTTAGTTTCTGACTCATGCGAAAAATGTCTGGTACATATTCAGCCCAAGACCAATGTGAGTGGCCAATTCCATGCACATTTGTCAAAAACACTAGTATAGGGTCATTCCATGTCAAATCATCAAAGAATCTGCCGTCATCTCTCAGATTTTTGTAAAACTTTGGGAACCTATTGGGACCCATGAAAAACTGCCAGAACTCAAATATTTTTGCTAACAGCCTCTTAATTACTAAGATACGGGCTAACGAACTTTGGACTAATTAGCACAACGTCGCAAATTCAAATGGCCATATCTCTAAAAGTATAACACCTAGAGAGCTGCTTTTGGTGTCATTTTAAAGGTATTTTCATGCCCTATAAATATGTCTGGGCAACATTTTCCTACCTCCAACCAGAAAAAAGTTATCACAAAATATAAACTTCAATTGTGAATAAAAAAAAATGTATCCTTCAAATTTCCTCAAATTCACCCCAGAGGTACCTTATGATATCAAGAAGCTTCCACATAAATTTTGTGATGGGCACTCCAATAGTTTCTGAGATATGAGCAATAATGTACATGTACCATGTATGGCATATAGGTTCGAAAATCAGCATTTGTAATGTATTATACATGTACATGTACAATCAATCAGTTAATTCAAGTACACAGTGTTCACTAACATGACTTAGGCTTTCCATTTCCCCTTCAATGCAGCAACAGCAGCACTTGTTTCTTTCTTGGAAAGGAAGTATATAGTGGAAAAAAATGAAAATCGAGGAACAAAATTATTTTTGTTTACCCTGGAAAGTATTCAGGAAGGGTCACATCAACATATGACATTTAATATGAAAAATTGTGGGCCCAGCGCTCAGAATACTAGGGGCTCGGGGCGATTTGCCCCCGTAATGCTATAGACACTAGAAAGAGCCCTCGAAAATGTCACAAGAGCCCCCAAAATTCTACACAATGTACATTGTAGCCCAATTTAGCCAATTGGCTCCAAAAGTATCCCCCCAAAATTTCAAGGTAAGGTCCACCCTGACGTCAAAATGTCATTAATAAAAGCAGTACAATATGACAGAAACATATTCTTGAAAGTTTGGTTATACAATGCCTTTAATATACACAGCACATGTGCAGTACATGTGGTAAAAAGCAAGCTGGTCTATCCCTGTTTCAGGGTCATTGTTCAAATTTTGGCAACTCCATATTGTAGACAGTCTGATACTTTATACAGTCTTCCCCCATAAAGCCAGGCCCAGTCAGTGTATGCATACTGTGTAACACATGTGGTGGAAAAGCAAAAACAAACACTTCTTACAAATTTAGCTGTCAATCACACCCAACCTGACCTTTTGACTAACCTTACCTGTCAATCAAAACCAAGCCACCACAACCTCACTATCCAAACAATGGAATTTTGACTGGGGGAAAAATGCTGGAACACACAGACACTTACACACATACATGTACACTGTACACACACAGACACACACACACAAACATGTACACACACACACACACACACACACACACACACACACACACACACACACACACACACACACACACACACACACTACATGTACATATACACACACGGACTCAGAGAGAGCGACACACACACATAATGGAAAAGAAATGCACATGGTGACTGAATTTAAGCTATTTCACACATTTTCCCATTGAACTTCTGAACACAATAGCAGTCACTGAAGTATGACCCCTATAGTGATCAAATTATCATTGGCTGTAGCAATGTGGAAGGAAGAATAAAGACTAATTATTTCCCATATTTGCTCGGAAATGCATGGCAAGAATTCCACACCAAGTGACCAGAACAAAATGTTAACTTTTTCTTCAGACTTTTTCTCTAGACTAAACCTTAACTTTCCCATTCTTCCACACACATTCCATTTTTTTTCTCTCTTCACGCGTTTGTTTTTCTTTCTGATGATAAATCCTTTGGTAAATCAAAAGCTACATGTAGCTGATTGCTATTCCAGAAGGTCTTCCACTTCCAGTCTTTGCTGTTGAAATGATAATCTTGTGATTTCAAAATTTACTACAGTGCACTCTCGTTATAAAGAAGTCCTTGGGACCCATGAAATTATTTCTTTATGACAAAATTTCTTTATATCAAGGTTGCAAAAACAACACAGTACAAAGGAAATCTAAGATATGGGACCAGAGATTCGACTTCTTTAAAATGAAATTTTGTTATATATCAATGTTCTTTATAACGAGAGTGCACTGTACTCTAGGCAAGAATTTTGGGTGGGGGGCTTTTAGAGGAAAAGGTTCAACCTGATGTCAAATTGGTATAAAATAAAGCAGAACAATGAGAGAAGCATATCAATGAAAGTTTGGCATAAATCCACCACGAAATAGCGGATTTAATGAACTTTCAAAGTTTTAAATTTATGATGTCACATGCGAGCAGCTCCCCCATTGCCGTATAATATAAATTCTATAAAGTGCCATTTTCTCAGAAAATTGAAAATGTTACCTGTACATTTAATATATAGGCCTATTTAGACACAATATTTCATACATGCTTCTACAAAAAAAACACACAAAAAAAACATTGACATGAACCAATAAAAAGTGACAATTTATTGATTTACTATTACATGGCATATACATGTATGGGGAGCTGCTCGTAGTGACATCACAAAATTAAAACTTTGAAGTCCATACACGTAACTCCACTAATCTTTGGTGGATTTTTGCCAAACTTTCATTGTTTCTTTCATTGTTCTGCTTTTATTAAAACCAACTTGACGTCAGGGTGGACCTTGCCTTTAAAGTGATAGGCTAACATTGTGGAGCTTCAATTTAAAAAAAAATGTCAAATTTTGATATCTGAACTGTACATAGTAGTGTTCATATGGACAAATAAACACCCTAGAATAAAAAAAAGTTTGGAAAGTTACACTGCCAATGGCAAGTTATGCATGAATAAACAATTAAAACTCGGGGCGAGTTTAAATAGCGTAGGTGTACACACAGTATTAAGTCTATGGGAGAAAATGGGCAGGTGAATCCGATCAACTTACAATTTTCACTTTTTTAAAGCACTAAATAATCATTTTGAAATACAATTTTTTCAGGGCGTCATTTTTAGACCTTATCAAAGACAATGGTAGCATGGGGAATCATGTAGCTCAGATTTTTTTAACTGTGGTAAATGTTAGCCAATACCTTTAATACTGCCTGCAGTGCAGTGTATATGTTCATGCAGGGGTTGCACTGTACATGTATATCACAAGTACATAAATACCTTTTGTTATCAACACATCTTGTCATTCTATTTCTTAAAGCCCAAGTTTAGTTTTGGGGATTTTTTTATTTGAAAGCTTTATGCCCAAAGGTCATATCACACCAATAACAGATTCTGAATGTCTTTCGTTTTTTTATTAATTACCCCAAGATTTTCGACTATATTTTACATTATAGCATCCAACGGGTCAATTTATACCTCATCAGAAAAAGTAGACTCTGCCTAGTCTTTCTGATGAGGTATACCACTCGGATAACACCTTGACACTTTAGTACCTTTGAATGCTATAAATGTAAAATATAGTCCGAAAATCTTGGGGTAACTGTAATCTCGGTAGTCCCCCCCCCCCCCCCGCGAGATTTTCATTACGTGTAAATAATTTTTAAAAAAACGAAAGACATTTAGAATCTGTATTGGTGATGATATGACCTTTGGCATAAAGCTTTCAAATAAAAAAAAATCCCCAAAACTAAACTTGGCTTTCAGTGCAAGTTTAGTTTTGGCAATTTTTTTTTTCATTTGACAGCTTTATGCCAAAAGGAACAGATTCTAATTTTGAATTTCTTTTTTTTGTTTTTTTATTAATTATGGAAAAATCTCCGGGGGGGCCCCCCCCCCCCCCCCCCCCCGCCGACCCCCCCCCCCCCGCCCCGACGATTTTCATCTATATTTTACAGCATAGCATCCAAAGCATTAATGTACCTCAGCAGAAAGATCAGACTCTGATCTTTCTGCCGAGGTTTAATTCAGATTTAACCGTAACACCTTCTAACGCTTTGGATGCTATATTGTAAAATGTAGTAAATTTTACCCTTTTTATCAATTGCCCAACATAAAATTTTAATTGCCCTGGGCAAGAGGGCAAGTGCTAGTGTCGATCCCTCTACAGCTGTCTGCTGTATGTTTATACATGGACTTTCGAAATGGACCCTAATCAAGTTTATATCCTTCGATCTCACAATACTAGTTGTAGGGCCTATTTTGTCATACAGTGTATTTTCCCAATCCCCACCCTAAATAAGTATTTTCACATGAAGTCTGAAGATATCCTTTCCAATAATTAAAGCCCAAGTATAGTTTTGGTTGATCAAATCTTTGGTAAATCTTTCACAAAGTATTCTATTGTTACTCCAGACATCAGAAAATTTACATCAAAGTTTCAAACCTACTGAAAATTGTTTATGGTGAAAAATTATGTTGTTTAATAAATTAAAGGAAAGCATCTAGCAGTATGTACATTACTTGAGGTCTCCCCCACCCCCGCCACCCCTCCCCCCCCCAATTTGGAATTTTTTTTCTTCAAAAATTGGTTTCAGAGCGAGCAATTTTCAGAGAATTGAAAGATCATGTACACGTGTATCTAAAAAAAATACAATTGCAAAGAATTTCATTTTTTACCATTTACCAAAAATATACCCTGGCTTTCAGCCTTCTGTTTCCATAAGATGTTGTGGCAATATAATTTATAAAGCCTTTGTAGTTGCATAAGTTGCCGACATCATCTACATCAAAATAGCCCAGTAAAAAAAACTGAAAAGAAATCAAGGTATTCAAGAAAGCATGAGGATATCCTTTTGAATAGGGACTTAGATGAAGGTTTGGTAGTTGAGTGCCCCCTCCCCCCCCCCCCCAGTACTGTAAAACACTGTACTTTCCCCGACATGAAACTTTCGCAAATAGGAGCCGACGGCCATTTCGCGTGCATGAAACTTTTGCGAATCAGCGACCATGAAAAAATAAAATATAGCGAAATTGCTAGGAAGAAGCATTTGGATGTCTTATTAATAAATTTAAATTAGCACAATTATTTATTTAAAATATCTGTTTTAATGCCTCTGAAACACCGTTTTATCAAATGTAGATGTGTACTCTGACCATCGTATTAGTTAGTGACCACGCACTATTATCTCGAGTCATTTGACTTGTACTGTAGTGTAGTGTAGGCCTATACACAATTTTTTTAAATGCCAATACAAATTTAACTGTAGGCCTACACTACACTACAGTACAAGTCAAATGACTCGAGATAATAGTGTTGGAGACCAAGTACAAGTTAACTTGTGTGTTGCTGTTGGAGTCTATGGAAAATGTGTTGTCACAAATCATCTGCTAACGGGCTTACACTACAAAACGTGTTGTAGTCAAAAAGGGGGTTAGGACGATGACAATTTAGATCTGCTATTGCTACACAATTTGTGTCACTATTTGTTCTACCACAAGCAGGTAAGGTTGACCAGCAAGTTCATTCGTTGCAAAACGCATGTTGTTACACACCTGTATTACCATCACGTACAAGCCAGATAAATGTCAAAATGAATTGCTGAAAGTGAAACCGGGTCTAAAAAAATTCTATTTAGCAAGAACCAAAACTCGCTTCAATCGCACACAGCCTTGCCACACATTGTAATGACCCGGCAAGGCTGTTGCTTGTAATTCAAAAGCGCTTGATCGAATCCCCAAAACGACACCCGTCAATGCTCAACCCGATGAAAGCTCAACAACACATCTCTATGGCGAACGAATAAATCATACACCAGCTATGGCTGTCCACACGTTAGAACACTCCCCGTTTACAAAAACGGGCGTAGTATAAAGCTGCCACTCACAACACGTTCAATATCATGCTCGCACTCTGCAACAAAGAAAATGGCTTTCTTACACGCTAAAACGACGCAAATTTAGCACGAAATGGTTACTAGAGTTTTGGGCTATTACTGACACGAGATTCAGTGAAAACAACAAACATGATAAAATAAAATCGGCGAGAATATTTAGGTGAAATTGAAATTGACAGGAAAAGAAAGACATTTGAGTGACGTACCTTCAAGATGTCATTCAGCCATCAAAGAGACGATGTTAGATTATGGCGGCGGGGCTGCAATACAACAAGGCTATGCACTGATTGACATACGTCACGTGAATCATGAATAATTCATAAAGGTCTAATGTTTTATTTATTTTGGGCGGAGTTTTGACTCTTCCACATGGCTGTGGGGGTATGTAATGTGAATGATAGGGATATTGGACGTATAAATATATATTACGTCGTGGTTATTGAGTAAATATCAAACTGACTATAATCATCCAATCATTAATACGTTACACAATTATTTGAAGTAATAAAATAAAACATATTTCTTGAAATATGTATGTCTGTGTCAGGCAGTTACCATGTATATTTTACACCTTCCCCCATTTCATAATAGACTTGTAACTCATTAATATTACTCGCGTTAACGTCATTTTGGCCTCCGGCGATCACCAGGTGAAATTCGAAATTCCATGCCACCCGCGATTTGTTTTCATTTTCAGCTCTAAATCCATTCCAGAGGGGGAGGGGGTAGGACTGCGTAGGGTAGATGGGGTCAAATTAAAACTTATACACTAGAATTTTCACCCATTACGTTTGTCAGAAATCAACAACTTGTTCTAAAGTGAGAAAGTACTGTATTCGATTACGGCTGAAAAAAAGCGAACTGAATAATCTGCCTAGGGACAAAACGAAAATTATAAATGTACTCCAGATTGGGAAATTGAAGGGGAAAAATTAACATTAAACAAATTTCATGTTTGTTTGTTTGTTTGTTTGTTTGTTTGTTTGTTTGTTTGTTTGTTTGTTTGTTTTTGTTTTTGTTTGTTTAGGGGGTTATTTTGATAAGCACTTACATTTCATAATAATTTACAATCACAATAATTACATGAGATTGAAAAATAAAGACAAGACAAGGAATGCAATAAGGGAAACATACGAAACCATGACGGTAGTGCAGTAAGAATTGCATTTAGCAGTCTCCGCCGTTTTCAACTTGTATGTTTTTTTTTCATGTTACAGTTTCCTCTTATGACTTATCATTTTAGAAATCGAAAAATATATCAATATGAATTATTCTTTAGATATAATACTATTTGTTGAGTATAATTTAATGTATTGATCAAGTACATAAATAACATGTACCGGGTACACTCATTATCTTGTGTAATTCTAAATTAATTGAATTTTGGTCACATAAGTTGAGAATGAAATGAAATGAATGAATGAATGAATGAATGAATGAATGAATGAATGAATGAATGAATGAATGAATGAATTAATTAATGGACGAGTGAATGAATGAATAGATAAATAAATAAATAAATAAATAGATAAATAAGAATGAATAAATGAAAGGGGGAAAGGGGTATATTTGTGAGCGTGACAAATCCAAAAAACCAACAAACACTCAAAAGAGAATAAGACGAACTGGTGTAAGGAGAAAAAAAGAAAGGTAGGTAGAAATGTAATCTATTATATCGACAGGTAGATAGATAGATAGATAGATACTAGTAGATAGATGGATTGATTGATTGATTGATTGATCAAACGATCGATCGATGGATAAATAGATTGATTGATTGATTCGATAGATAGATTGATTGATTGATCAAACGATCGATCGATAGATGGTAGATTGATTGATTGATAGATCGATAGATTGATTGATAGATCAATCGATCGCTCGATAGATCTATAGATAGATTGATAGATCGATAGATTGATAGATCAAACGATCGATCAATAGATAAATAGGTAGATAATATCGACAGAAAATAAAGAAATTGAGAAACAAAGAAAGGAAGAAAGACAGAAAGGAAGGAAGGAAGAAAAATGAATGAATGAATGGACGTACGAATGAATGAAAAATTAAACAACGAAAAATTAAAGAAAAAAAATACTTGAAAGAAGGAAAGAATAATAATGTCCATGATTTGAACAATATCGACCAAAATGAGCTAAAATCATTTGTGACGTTTGAGATTCATTTTACATCTTTATAATAGGCCTACCTCTCACAAAAGCCTCGGGGCTGAAAAGTCGAAATTCGTGAAAATAAACGCTGATAAACTTCAAACAGAATGCACGGACGTAACGTCGCGAACTGAATTTTATTTTTTCCAAACAGATTAACTAGTCTGACTGCCACGGAGTGAAAGACCTGAATCATATATCATCTATCTGACTATATACCCACTGACCAAAGCCACAAGGTGAAAAAACAACAACAACACAGGTGCAGTTGGGCGATTGTTGCGCAATCCGATTGCTATCGGGTTGTCAATTTGGTGAAAGCTACATTTAGTGATTGAAACTTACATAATACAAGTGACTTTAGCAACGACCTAACTATCGATTTATCGTTTATATTTCACAAAGAGATTTATGAATCCAAATTTTTGTAAAACTACATAATAAACCTGTTTTATTGGATTAAATCTGAGCAAAAGTAGTTTGGTGTGCAAATCAAACCGCCTTTTTAAATGCCCTATCGATACTTAGCTTGACGAAAAAACAACAACAACCTCCTACATGCTTTCTTTGTGTAAATTGTTCCATTCCTATTATGTATTATATCAATTTGCATAATATTATTGCACGTTTTTTTTTCACTGTTTTTCTACACCATATCTTGCTATCATTCTACTTCTGCAATGCGGTATACGAACAAAAGGGTTATTTAATTTTGTTCATTGATTACCGTGACAGGGGTTGAAACCACATTTTCATAAAATTGTTCCTTTTACCTTTTATCCAGGCACTATATTTCGTGTATTTGATACAATGTGAAAATGAAGAAAAAATAAACGCTACATCCAAGAGAATTAAGCAACTTGTTAATTGCCATGCAGAAGTAGACACAAATAAAAAGAGAGATAATATGTAAGTGTATATACGACAGTGTTTGTGTGAAGTGAATAATAAATAGGCTTGCTATGTAACTTGTAAATAAAAGCCTAAAGGTCAGAGTTTGGACCTTCCGGTATTAACTTCCTAATTGTGTTAGTCTTCTCCGCAGATGTTTACCTCGTTGATGGAACCAAAATGGAACCCACTCTGAGAAATTTTCCATATCAAATTGAATTATCTTTATAACGTTAATTATGGTATCGCTAGCTTTTCTCTCACTCTTCCGTTCCACCTTTTTTATTTATTTAAAATTGTCTTAATTTTTCACCTTCTTGGTTGGTTTCGCATTTCAGTCTTTTTTTTTTCATTATAGCATCCAAAGCGTTAATAAGGTGTAAAGGTTACTGAATTATACCTCAGCAGAAAGATCAGAGTTTGTTCTTTCTGCTGAGGTATAATTCAGATAACCTTAATTAACACCTTATCAACGCCTTGGCTGCTAAATATAGTCGAAAATCTTGGGGGTCTCCTCCCCCCCCCCCGAGATTTTTCATTAATTAATTTAAAAAAAAATCATTCAGAATCTGTTATTGGTGTGATAGGCTATGACCTTTGGGCATAAAGCTTTTAAATGAAAAAAAAAAATCGCCAAAATTAAACTATGAAGAAAGTGTTCGTTATTCATTTTTATAATACTGTTCAATTAATTAATTTGTGATATTCCTTGTACAAAAAGTGGAAAATTAATTCAGTTCAATTCCAACATGGTTGTCCGCCCACCGTCAAAATATTACAAATAATTTATCCTCCGTTATGTCATTAAGTTTGTATCTTTTTCAGGTCATATAAGTTCATCATGTTTTTGTATGATTCTTTACGCAATTTTAAATCGTATTATCTCATTAATTGTAAATCACATCATTTAGTTTGAACCTACAAATATTATATATTATACACATTTATCTTACTTTGTATCATCTCAATTATCATCTGAACTTGTGAATTTAATTAGAATAATTGTAGGCCTATTTGTTATTCATGTGGGTATTATGTTATAGAAAAAGAATAAATTGCAGTAAATAAAATCTTTAACAAAATATTTGCACAAGCATGCTGTACCTTGAGGCAAAATTTAGAATAGAAAATAGTCATTCTTTTGAGAGATATCTCAGTCACAATGCAGTGAATTTACATTTCATGTCAATGCAAAATTACACAAATCGCTCAGTTATTTTGGTTATGAGAACCCGGGTAGAGAATGACACTAGCCAAACGTTTCATTTTTGCCAATGAATTCTGCATTGCGCCAGCTGTTGACAAAGCTCGATCCACAATCTCAGCTCCGAAAACGTGAGATTATAGCGCCACTTACGAGGAAAACCCTCTTTTCGTCAACCAGTACACAAGGTGCGGAATATGTTGAAACCACTCACATAATTTACCCAAATATCATGCATTCTGATTAATCTCAGGAATTGGAATGATAAACAACACGTAAAAAATTAACATGTGAAATCGCCAATGTAGTTTACAATATTAATTTTGGCGAATTATTTGTATTTATGGGGTGTAATTTTCGCTAAGTTTCTCGATCTGGGTCTACGTACAATATGCATGCAAGACATGCACGTGTATTTGTGTGCGTGTGCCACCCGTGCAGAGTGTATCATGAGAGGTTGTATTTCCGGACGGGTAGTACCCGAAACCGCGCGATAGAATCGCGCAGCTACGCGCCGGGAGTATTCGCGTCTAAATGTTGCAAACAGACACGTACGCAGCATTCATTTTTCTTCCCGTAAATGTATTTCTTATAAAATACTGATATGACATTGAATAAGAACGTTTTGTACATCCAAACAAATCAAAAATTAAGTCCGACATTTTGCACTTACTGATACCAATTACAGAGCTCAGGAATTTCGTCCGTTTGTGACGTTTCAACATTCTGTTGCAAATCAAATTCCGGAAGTGATAAAATATCGCGCGATTACAAGTCCCTCGAACCCCAGGGAACTCAAATTTACAAGTGTTCCGCAGAATTCAAATATCCATGAGTTGCGTAGGTGAGCGGCTAAATATCTCAGCGCATGAAAAATATTACTAAAAGATACGAAAAATCACAAAAAAACTCAAAATACGAAAAAAGTTACCGAAAAGGACTGACTCAGATACACTCCACGTACGACGCGTGTCATCCGGGTTAATATCAAAGTCCTTCCGTGAGATCCGCGTTACTAGCTGATGTGTCATTGACTGGTCAACCACATCGCAGAAGGACATGATATCACGTTGTAATCTCGACGTTTCGTCCTTAGATTTAGGCTGATTTGAATGATTTCGCGTCATGAGCCGTCCGCCCCGTCGCATTAGTTCTGGCATCGCCGTGATTTCGTGACAGCAGTGGTTCTGACGGAATTATCTGCCAAAATTCCGAAAAAAATCTAGTTATCACGAGTCGCATGCCACACCCGGCCACACGTAATCCTCATACTGTAAATTTTACGAAGTATCACAGGGAACCTGCTCGCAGCGGGCAGTCCGTTCACTCGCATATCACTGCAACGCTGAGGAGGCCTCGCCGGCTACCGAGCGCGACCTGTAATGTTATCAGAAAGAAAATGCGCCTGCGGTATCTGTGTCATGGCACCAGAGCATTCACCGCTCCTCGAAAAGCTGAAACAAGATTTCAACACCGGAAGTGCGTACGTGACGTCTACCGGAAGTGGGGTTACTCATGAAATATTCCGTTTTTCTAGATGCTTTTTCCTTTAGACGCTATCGCGATTTTGCTGCCAAATTAAAAACAACCACAGATAATGTACGTTCAAAACTACTTTTTGATGCGAATCCGATTTTCCGCGTTTTAGCTCCCAAACGCGCTCCCGAGCAATTGAGCCTTCCCTGCAAATCCTCTATATAAGAACATTTAAAATAAGTGGAGGCTCCTCATCGCTATTTTAAAATGACGTCATTCCGCATTCTGCAATCAACCCTTAATCATTAAACCGGCTCTATCAGTTACGTAGTGTAAATCGGCCAATAGTGTTCTTTCTCATGAACGGACAATTCTACTTAAAATCTAACGCGTAAAAAACAATTTGGTGAGTGATTTCGTACATTTCCAAGTTAAGGTACATTCTTCAACATGTCAATGACAAATATATGTAGTTTTGAAACAATTGGTAAAATAGTAACGGAGAAATCGACCGTCAAAATGTGATATCTCTTAAGTGTCCGGATACTCAACCCCCCACCCTACTATTGTATTGGCCGTGTGATTTTCCTTCCTGTGGAGACCGCTGTGGACTACTGTGTGGTGTGCAATGTCGTGACTGTGTTGCGCTGCCTGCCCTGAGCTGTGGCGGTAATCATTTGGACAATTGCCAATTTGTGTGCTGTGGTTATATTCTTCAAATTTAAAATTAGTAGATCTATAAAAGGGGCGCTGGTCTTTCGTAAACGAGGATTGTCCTCAATCGTATAGGGGCGCACGCTCAACTTCGGAGATTTTCTCTCAAACAGCAAATGGGAGATCAAATTTAATTGGGGTCGATCCACACAGTGACAGGAGATTCTCTTCCAAATTGGAGAACACTTTTCTACAAAGCCTTGTACGGTGATTAAGAATATGACATTGCCCATTGGATTCCTCGGCTCAAATTACCTTATTCTGCTATTTCACCGTCTAACGTTAGACCTAACTGTTAAATCTAAGATCTACTTCAAAATTTCACCGTCTACCGCTTGAGTAATTGACGATTTAGTCTAACGTTAAGTTTTATTTAGTCTCCTGCATAAGCCATAGATAGATCTATAGTCACTATTGGGTGCCATTGATTTTGCACAGAATATCTTGAACATAATTTTTAATTAGAGTCTAACGTTAGAATCTACATGATAATGAAGGTTTTTGTCACAAGTGTTGATACCATTGACATCGTGACTCAGTTGTTGGTGTAAAAATTGCCAAATTATCAAAAAATGTATTAATCAAAACAAGTTTCAGATATCAGATTTTTGTACAAAACATACGTAAAACTTTGTTCAGGCATGTCGAGTGTCATTTGTAATTCATCTCAAAATTCCAAACTGAAATTCATTATAGTCAGAATTTGATATTGTCCAACCAGGCAGTACCTCAAGTTACACTACAATGGAAATCTGAATTAATCTAGACTAATTAGATAGATTAACCCTTTAGTCACTGAAGACTCTGTAGATAATGGCTTATGGCTCCCTGGAAGGTACAGCAATATTGCCCTCAACGGTGCACAAAAGACAGGCGTACAATGCATACTAGAGCGCAATTTACGGACGGGCGGTTTAGGGAGTAAAAAGATGGGCGATTTTGGGCGTTTCAGGGAACTACGGGTGTACAATGGACACTAAAGCACATTTTACGGACGGGCGGTTTCGGGCGGTCTAGGAAGTAAAGAGGGGCGGTTTCACATTTCGGGCGGTTCAGGTGCTAAAGGGTTAACTATTCATTGTTCCATTCCTCAGTACATTTCAATGTGATAATTTTGTGGAAGTGATTGAGTTAAATTTGCCTGTTTCTCACACTAAATTCTCCCAAATGGGAGAGCACTTTCATAAATACAGACTGGCAAAAACATTCCAAGTTGAGCGTGTGCCCCTACTGCTCAAAAACAAAGATTGTCCTCATAAATGAAGACAAATTGTCATGAACTGTGTCCTCATAAACTGAGATTGTCTTCGTTTATGAGGACATTTTTTTTTTTTCACCTTGCCCCGCGGGGCTGAGAAGGCAGTTACGGGACTTGAGAGTGCCAAAAATAGAATCTCATACCTGCCAAGCAGTACGGATTTTTCCGGGCAGTTGTGTTCTTAATACAGTTATTAGGCGGTACGGTAAACAATAAAAATATTACATAATAAAAGAAATGAGATTAGAGTGCGAATAAGAAAAATATTTAAAACAGCTGAACCAAATTTCTTATGAGAAAAAGCATGAATAAAACAAACCTTTTGTTCCGTCACTCACCAGTGAATGAAAACACGTCATTTCCATTACAATTAATTGGCATTGTATTAAACTCACTATAGTAACCAAGGCATTTGGTTCAGTACTTTAATTTATTTTGGACATTCATGTCCTATTCTAATTGTAATCTGTGTTTTTGTTGTTGAACGCACCGCCTAGTAGCCGGAACTGCCCTGGAAAAATCCGTACTGGTTGGCAGGTATGGAATCTGTATTATCTGATACCCCCAACATGCCCAGTTCACCATCTTTTTTATGACTTGTCCATCTTCCCACTGACGTGTTTTGAAACCTGAGTATGTTAACGTGGAGCTAGCGTACTCATTTTGCATCGGCAAATTCCAAGGGGACTGAACTTTCCCATTTTCGTTGTGTGAAGAAGTCTTATTTAATGGAGACAATCCTGAAAGACGATCTGTGTTTATGGACCAGCGCCCCTACTGTAGATCTAGGTGAAATCCAGTGTCATAAGTGGCTCAAACAAACCTACTCGGCCTAGCCCTAGCTGCATGCTAGGGCGGCTATGCCTTTGGCCCAATAAAATTTAAATTTCAAAAGAATAATAGATCTAATCTAGACCTCTACATTACATCTACTTAACGTATGAATACCAAAATATAAGCACTGCATCTAACTTACCGGGTACCTAATTTATTTGGATCAAATCTGAGCTGAGGTAAAACCGTTGTCAGTGTTGTGTAAACACAGCCTTGGCTTAGCACGACATTTTGATTTGCAGAGCCAGAGCCCAGTTACTGATTTTGTGTAGATCTAATGTATTTGATCCAGTGGAAGAAAGATTGGTGCGTTCAAAATTTGGGAGTCATATGATCTCCAGTTTTCAAATTAAAACGAAAAGCCGAGTCTATATTTGTCAAGTTGCGTGAGTACAGAGTAGCATAATCTGGATTTCAGGTGCTGGCTGTAGTGTAGTGTAGCTAGCATCACCCGCTTATTGTTCAATATATTTCTGCATAGCTGATGCCATGATCCAGCATTACTGTTTGTTTCTGAGCAGGGCCAGTGAATATGTGCTAGCACAAGAATGTTGTCTGGCAACAGCCTATTGTAACAATGCATTTACTAGTATTCAAATCGAGTTTTCAATTAATCATTGGTAATCGTTTTCACCAAACTGGGTTTTCTGCCACAAAGTTTTGTGAG
>JZLH01S0055555.1:5320-23314 GCA_001188425.1 Eucidaris tribuloides | reverse complement strand
ATGAGTCAAATTTTGACTACAAAATTTTCACATTTAGACTCCCTGCATAGTTTAATTGATTTAGTTTTTACCCCAAGTTGAGGACTACCCCCAATCATGTCATTTACCTTTAACAGTAAGGGTCTGATAGACCAAGGGTCCCATAGACTGAGGGTCCCATAGACTGATTATAGAAAAGGGCAATTAGACATGATTGGGGGTAGTCCTCAACTTGTGCTGAAATTGCATGTACTATAGAATCAAGTAAACTATTGAAGAATTCTCCTGTGAAAATCTTGTAGTCAAATGTTGACTCATTCTAAAATAATGCCAATATCCCTTGTGGCAGGCATACCTGCTGTGTGGCTCTCTATACGTCCTATTTTTATCATGCCCCAATAGAATTAAAATACTTTTTATGTTAATGCGTGATTCTCCTTAAGTAAACAAATTAGAGACAAATCCTTTAAGCTGGGAGATCCACTCCAGCTGGTGTATAGTTGGCACATACATGTACAGTACACTCTGCACAAGTCGACCTTCCATAAGTCGAATATTCGCTTAACTTGAAGCATTATTTCAGACCAGAATATGCGAAACATGTCTTATTTACATCTCCTAAGTCGAACAGATTTCTGTGGTACCAATAGATTCGACTTGGGCAGAGTCACCTGTATTTGAACCCATTTGGTTGAGGCATTTTCAAGTGTTCCCAATCATGTCACTAACCTTTAACGGTATGGGTCCTACGGACGCAGTGTCCAATAGACCGATTGTCTAAGGACATTTTGATAATCCGTCTATAGGACCCATTCCATAATCGGCCTGCAGGACTTTCACCATTCATTAATTGGTTTATTGGACCCTTTTTTGAAAATCAGTCTGGTGGACCCTTTTTATAATCAGTCTATTTGACCCTCTGTCTATTGGACTGTAACCAAACCCTAACAGTAAAAGCCAAATAAAGGATAAGGAAACAAGAAAATCATACAAGACAAACAGTACACGTACACACATTACACAACATGACAGGTCAAAGTATTTTCATAAGTTTTATTTTCGTTGACAAACTTCCTTCATACAATCTGATATGTACATCTTAGAAACATGTTATCGTTGGTGGGCTGTTAAAATCTCGTATCTCAAAATGCAAAAAAAATTTAGGACAGTTCTGAAAAGGCTGTATTTTAGAATTATGGCAGTGGTGGCAACCTCATTTTGTCTGAAAACAGTCTCCTAATTCCTATACATGTATAGAACTTGTTCTAAATGAAAGAAGGTTGCCACTAATGCCATAACTCTAAAATAGAACTTTTTCAGAGCAGTCCTCAAAATTTTCAAATTTTGAGATACGAGGTTTTAACAGCCCATCAACGTTATGGCAATGATGAAAATGCGGATTGAACAATAACTGCTACCACAAATAATGAGACAACATCGCTGCAACATCCCAAACTATGAACACAACCAAACCACCACAAACCTGGCCGTGAACTATACCATCAGATATTAATAATTGGCCAATTAATTATGCAAATTACATGCATATAAAAAACATAGTACAGTATGCTAATCGCCATTCAGGCTTTGTAAAGTGAGGGGCAAAGATTTCTCATTTGTTTCTTTGAGAATTACAACAACAAAAAAGATCAGTGAAACTGGAAAATTCTGTATTACATCACACACCTGACTTTGTATTTCAATATGACATTGAGAAGTGCATCAGAAACTGATGCATTACAATCATTTCTTAACGCACATTCTTAGAAATTTCCTATTGGAAAACCCAAATATGGTTATTATACTGGCTCATGGTCTAATACGTTTGTTCAGAAGTAAGTGACCTAGTGTAGTTTAATAATTACTGCTTCCGTGCAGTAGAATACAGAATCTGTCCAAAAACATCTTGAGAAGGCACAACATTCAGATATGTACATAAAAAACTAACTTTGCTTGACATATCACGAGATGCCTATCAATGACCACTCTTGCTTTGAGAACCAGCATTATTTTTAAGATTGATCTTGGACTTCTGAGACATGTCATGTCATGAGCATCTTTCAATTATGATAACAAAAAAAGTTGTTTCTCTGGCAGGTTATGCAATATACACAATGTCATTGCATGAATGCACAATACATGTACAGAAATGTATGACGCCCTGCATTTTATGACTTCTTCATTACTAATTACGTTCGTAGAATACATTCTTGTAGATAAAAATTTTGTCTCCACTTTTGACTTTTGCAGACTAATCTGCTGCTGAAGGTGTCATTTAACAACATGCCAACACCAAAAAAAAATGAACATGACTAAAGATGAAACAGGAATGCATTAGTTATGTCAGAATTGTAAAGTTTACAATGCACAAATTCTTACAAGAACTTTCAAGGCAGCTGCTACAAAAGAACACGGACCTAATTCCCCATACTGCGAAAGCCCAATATGCACCAATATCAGCTACAAGTTACCCATTGAAGACAGTTTGATTTTGCTTTGACATGCATTTCCCATAGACCTTACAACAACATATCTTGTGTCTTGTCTTCAACAGCTTAAAGGCAGTGGATCTCTTTTGCATGCCTAAAAATTAACATTGTGTAAATACATTGACATTTAGAAGAAAATGTCATCTGGGAACCTCTAGCAAAATATAGGAGCTAGAAATTAAGTTTTAGTGAAATTATAGTGACCATTACACTCTGATTTGAATTTTTTTCTCGCGAGAAAAAAATTCCTACAATAGAATGTACACTAAATGGCTATTGTTTTTTTTTCTCACATTTTTCAAATTCTAGGAAATAACTGACCCCCAAATTTCACAGACATGCCTTTCATCAATAGCCTTAGGCCAGGGCATGGGTTATCTTTTCCTGGTCTGTGGGGATGTTTGCAAATGAGATCCACTGCCTTTAATATCAACGTCTAGGATATTTTTGGTGGGACATCAAACTTTGGATTCTCGCAATTAAAAACTGATTCTGAACTTCCAATATTACGTTTTTTCCTCATTATTTTGTATAAATTCAGTTGTCCTTGCATATCTGGATATGCAACAGCCAACAACTCTGCAAAAATTACACTTAATGGGTTTTGAAAAATATGGCTTGCCTCAACTTTAGAACATTCTCAAGTAATACCATAGCAACGCAATATCCTTTCTGTTGTGACAACATCAAACCTTTCAACCTTTCTGACTGAAAAATCGGAATGAAACGTCAAATTTCCCATAGGAATGTGTAGAAAATTATAATGAACTAGAGCAATTCGGCTGCGCGCAGCCGATGGGGTATGCCTCCGCACCCCCGTGCAATTCCAAACTTAAATTGTTCGGGGGCATCGTGACCTTTGACCATTCAACTCTGAAATCTCATCAATGCCCCATAACACTTACTTCACCCAAGTTACATCAATATCCGATAAGCCATTCTCATGTTATCATGGTAAAGACACTAAGTATGGAGCCTTGTGACCTTCGACCTTTCACCACCAAAATCTAATCAGTTTATTGTTGCATCATATTCATAATACATACTTCACCCAACTTACATCAAAATCCGATCGGCCGTTCTCAAGTTATCACGGTAACGAGCCCAAATCAGACATATTTTAGGTCAAAGGACAACCCGAAAACATAATGCCTCCGGCAACTTCGTTGCAGAGGCATAAAAATGGGAAAATCACACCAAAAAATGAGATGGAAATGGTCAAAATTCAGATCCCTCCAAATGCGGAAAGGTTGGGAGGTCTGTAGTGTCCATATCATTGGTATAGAACCAGAAGGGCGTTAACGCAGAATCCGTTGAGAACCAGAAGGGTGCTATCACTGTATATAGTCAATGGCGTTAACGCCCTTCAGGCTGTCAATGTGTATTGCGTTAACGCCTTTCTGGTTCTATACCAACGATATGTTCCCTGCAAAACATTACTACCACAGACTTTCTCCAGGCAAATGGTGCTACATACATCTACATGTAACTATGAGAAACTTTAAATATTTACAATATATTGCTTGCAAAACTTATGTAATCAAGGTTTTGTTCAGATGGAAATGCATACAAATACAATGGAATATTAAAAAAAATGAAATATTCAGTAATGTAGTTGTAATTATTCACAAAAATATTATAGACAAATTAGTCCACAATGCAATTTATAGGAAGACATTACTAATAAATTACAACTATAGTACTTTAAACGTATTATCTGATACAAGATCAACCATTCATCTGTCAAAGTATGGTACAACCTATCTCAAAATGAGCTAATACTGAATATCATATCATTACAGTAAAAAGTAATTATTTTCCACTGATACTTAAATATCAATACTGTCAAAGTAATATAATTTTTCCACTGATACAGGCCCCTCCCCCCCCCTAAAATTCATCCAAGACCCAAGAAAGCAATGTTTGCAAGTCCAGCTCCAACTTAAATATGAATGGTTATTGCTACGGTACTTTTAATTCTCAGTAGAGTGTGCCACCAATCGGGTCAAACAGACAAGCCGAAATTCGCAATGTCTCATTGGAAATAGTAGCCTAGCTACTGTACATTTAATGTAAACAATACATGCCGCATATTTCCTCACAATATTTAGACCGTTTTCGTTGAAGTCTTCCTTTGCTTTTGCATGGTTTTCATTTGTGATGCATCAGTAAGCTATTCACACACTGCCAAGTTTGAAAATTTGGAGAAATACCCATGGATCAAATGGCCACGCAACAACAATATGGTAATCCATGCAGAAATTATGCCGACCCCGAAGTTGGAAATTGGCTTGTACGCAGGACCTGATAGGTGGCGCACCATACTGCGAATATCGAGAATTATTATTAAAAATATATACCCAGTCCACCCTCTCCAAAAAAAAAAAAAGTCATGCCTTTGAGGGGTAACACAAAACATAGGCTATAGCTGTTGCCAAGTCTGAATTGCTATTTATTTTGATGTTGATCAATTGATCACCCCTCTGCTTAGCTTTAGGCAATGTCTCGGTCTTTGAGTTCATTCTCTGGAAATGGGGGATGGGTGGGGGGGGGGGAGTAAGGAGGGGATTGGGCTTGACAGGGGGAGGGGGTGGTAATGTTCACCCCATTGCAAGGCCTCTGGGGCTAGGACTGTGATCAAGAAGATCCTGCTGGTATGTCTGGATGGGTCTTAAACACGATGATGATCACCCCTCTGCTTAGCTTTGGTGATGTCTCGGTCATCATGTTCAGTCTGTGGAAATGGGGGGCGGGGGTGGTGCTTGACGGGGGAAGGGTGGTGGTAATGTTCACCCCACTGCTAGGCCTCTGGCGACGTCTCGGTCATCAAATTTAGTCTCTGGAGACAAGCCTTCATGTCTGGGGCTGTGTGACACATCTGTTCTATCCTGCAGGAATTAACAAAGAAAAAATAAGTTGTTAAATTTCAAACTAAACTTGACAGAATCATTTGTATGACAAGGGGATGCAAAGTTTTTCATATGCTGTACACAGTCCCATTGGTACCTGGACAGCAAAATAATACATGAGGGCACGGGCCGATTTCCTTCCCCCCCCCCCCCAAAAAAAAAAAATAAAAAATAAAATAAAATAAAAATCCCCCGTAAATTGCCATGGGGTTCAATACAAAACAAGAGCCCCGGGTGGCACAACGTTCACCTGAGGTCTCGCAAACTCTATGGTACCCTCTTTGCATCCCCTTGCCATATACAGCTGATTTTGCCAAGTTAAATTCTAACATCCGTTTTTATAAAAACAAGGCACGCCCTAGTATCTTAACATTTGACCTTTGACCTACTTATGTGACCTTGACTCCTATTTGATATTGAGGTCACTATATATGTAGCATTTACCATCCAAGTTAGTCACAAATGGGCCATAACCAACCAAAGAAGAAACTTGCAGGTATATTCTGTCATTTGACTTCATTTGACCTTTGAGCTACATATGTGACCTTTGACCCCCAAATAACATTGAGGTCCCTGTTACGCATTTACCACCCCAGTTTGGTTACAAATGGGCTTGTGGTTAGAAAGTTACCTCGTTTGGGCCCTTATGGGCCCTGCCCCCTGGGCCCCCAGGGGGGTCTGGTGTACCATTCCCGGAACCCTCTATCCCCTCCCTGGGCATTGTCATGAGGAACATTATTTCAGCACATATAGAGGTATCTACACACAAAGTGGCTTAACTAAACTATTTCTGGATCTAGAGAAGAAGATGTTTGAAAACTACCTACATTTGGCCCTTTAGGGCCCTGCCCCTGTGCCCCCAGGGGGGGCCAGGTGTACCACTTGAGGAACCTTGAATCCCCACCCACTAAGGATCATTCCTGCCAAGTTTGGGCCAAATCCAATCATGCATTTTTGAGAAGAAGCTGAAAATGTGTAAAAATTTACGCACGACGAACGACGCACAACGGACGAAAAGCAATCGCAATAGCTCACTTGCGCCTTTGGCTCAGGTGAGCTAAAGAGTAACTGTACACGTGGAATATTTTGCAGTGTGAAAATTCCGTTCATGCCGATGATAGCGCGAAAATAAAAGCATGCGGCCATTTTTTGCATAGCTTATCATTTGGTCGTTGCACTTTTTCTTCGGTATTTGTATGTGTACATGCATGGCTAGCTTGCAGAGTCAGCATTGTGCCGCTTGTGGTTGATTGTTCTGTATTTTGGCTCTCCGCGAAATTAAAAACATGCGAAATGTCACCAATCTTTGCATGCGCGAAAAAGTAATCATGTGAACATTTTCCACTTTTACAGTATCTGGAAAGCACTGAAACTGGAAAAGGAGGCCCAGTAAAGAAAATTTCAATATTTCCCTTGTACTTAGATGTCTGCTCCAAGGGTGAAAAAGTATGTATACTGATGACACCTCTCTAGGAACATCACAGTGAGGTTGCTTTGACTTCAGGTGAGTGCCTTGCCAGGCATGAGACGGAGAAATTCCTAAAAAAGAGGAAAGATCGCGGCCCCCCTGGGGGAGGGTGTGGGAGGGGAGTTCAAAACCCTCCCACGGCTAGGAAAATTTTGGAATTTAAGGTATGAGAAAACTCATCTTGATGCATTCTACAATCAAATTCAACTGTTTTAAAGAGGATTCTTTAACATATCATTGAACAATCAAAAAGTAAAATTAATGTTATGCCATATATCTGCACAGCGTAGCTGCGGCTACACTCAGCCCTGTAACAATTCTGAGAAATTATCATGAAGTACAGTTGTGAAGTCTTTGCTGGATTAAGACAAGTTTCACACAATGTATTGTAATCGACACCAGATAACTAAAGTCCAAAAATAGTTCATAATTGATTCAATTTGTGAGATTGCTGGTAATGTAATAAGACAGACTCAGGTAAATCACAACTCCACAGATGCCCACACCACTCGTCGGGCCGCCACAAGCTCAACTTCATACTCACAGCAGATAGTCCAACATTCTTATTCATCTGTTGCGAACATGTCCTTTATATGAGGTCATTTTCCTCCACAGTCCTCATTTTTTTGTTGAGGAACATTACATCATAAACAATCCTTACAATACTTGAAAATCCATTAATATCACAATGCAGTCAAGGCATTATGAACCTTCACTTCCATTCCGTTTCACTAGCACTACCACCGTGGTGCGTAGCAGTACATGCCTGCATGGCCAATGCACACTTTACATACAGACTCTCCACTTCCAAATGCAACACTGCCGAGTCTTCTCTCAGATCTGCAGCGCGTTAGGATTATGGTAGCCTAAAAGGACAAAAAGTAGAAGAAAAACACGGATTTTTTTTTCCATGCATTTTTTTTCTTCAGATTTTGAAACCGCGGAATCCGCGGAATCCACGGAGAAATCTCATGCTGCTTGCCTACCTGGTTCTTGTTAAAGGTATTGCTAACATTTTTACCACAGTTTAAAAAAATCTGAGCTACATGATTCCCCATGCTACATGTTGTAAGGTCTAAAAATGACGCCGCAAAAATTGTATTTCAAAATGATGTATTTAGCTGCTTAAAAAGTGAAAAATCGTAAGTGATCGATTCACTGCCCATTTTTCTCCCAAGAGCGTTACTGTGTGTACACTGTTTGCCTACGCTATTTTTTTTTTTTTAAACTCGCCCAAGTTTTGTTATTCGATGCATAATTTCCATTGGCAGTGTATACCGTTCCAAACTTTTGGATTCCTAGGGGTTTATTTGCCATATAACACTACTATGTAGTTCAGATATCAATTTGACAATTTTGAATTTGAAGCTCCACAATGTTAGCCTATCACTTATAAATTAAATATTCATGGAGCCAAAATATGCTATGTTCACTTCATTTCGTGAACAAAGTAAAGTGGAAAGAATACAAGAGCATCCGTCAGTGCAAGTGGGAGCTGAGGTCTCAAATCATATATCCTCAGACACCTACCGTTTCTGGACCAACCACCCCAAATAATCACCACCTGGGAATCGCATCATCCGAGGACACTTACCCCGTAGACAACTACAACTACAGAAACAACCCTCTGGACAACTATTCCCCTCCAGCTTGACTATCCATAGGGCAACCCGTTTGGAACATTGTATCCCCCAAACAACCACCCTCTAGCGACAGAGAACTGCGCCGGACAACTTACCGCCCCCCCCCCCCCCCCGACAACTAACCATTAACTCGGGCAGCCACCTCTAGGTCTGCCTAAAGGGTGTTTGCCTTAAGGGTATTTGTTGGAAGTTGGGGAGGGGTAAGTGTTGTCGGCATTTGTCCATAAGGGTGTTTTGCCCGGAGGGGGTTGTTGGTTACAGGGTGGTTGTCCTATAGGGTGGTCGTCCAGGGGGTAGGTCTCCAGATACGCCAAATTATTGTTTCATTTTTGAGAGGGACATACCATTTTTGGAAAGGGGTCGGAGGTGCAGATTTTGAACCCCTACCACATCTTTGGGGGCAAATTTCAAGAAATAGGGTACCCATGTTTAGGGATTTCTTGAAATGAGCCTCCTGAAAAATAAAAACAGATCAGAATAAATCTAACATACTGTACCTTGGTCTGAATTCTTCCAGGGCTTGCCTGCTGAATTCTCCCTTCCTCAGTGCTTCCACACAAATACCAGCCAAGGCCATGAAAGCATGTGACCTTTAACCTGTTGTGAGCAGGACACTCCCACCTGTGTTCACAAAAAGGAATAAAATATGCAGTCACTAATGGTTGGTAATTTTAATTTGTCCATTCAGGTTTTTCTGACTGAAATAAGACTTTTTAATAAATGATTCATTTTTTAAATTGTTTAAATCATCAGCCCAAATAATACCCATATAACAGGAGAAATTTTATAGGATTCAAATCACTTCATCATTAAAGCATTAAAAACACTGACACCATTGATGTTTCAATTTTGTTATACCCCAAAGAAAATGGGGAAAAAATATCAAAGGTTGCATTCTTTCAAGGTGTTTATCCCACCATTTTTGTAACAATTATGTATTTCTTTGGGGGTTTTTTAATGTAAATATAGCAAGTTTTTTTTTTCAAATAAAAACTCACAGGTTTACATTGGGATTTAAATCAACTATTTTAATTTTACTTGTCCTGGATAAGTAGATGTACGTGTAAGTAGGCTTACAGAACAAATTATTGAAGACAAATCCTTTCAGCCTGGATATTTACTGTAGTAGTAGTGTTTGTGTTTCAACTCATTTAGATATTGAGGAATTTTCGACTTTTCCTCATCATGACACTGCCACTACATCATCATGGTAATTTGGCAATGTTAACAAATTCAGAAATAAAGCCAAGGCAAGGAGCACGAGTGTATCAAAATTTTCAAAGGATACACATTTTTCTAAAAGACATATTTTTCAAGGGTCTTTTCACGTCTTGCTAACATTATTTCACTGTGAAAAGTCCCAAAATCAAGATGACGACCCACCCAAAATTGACATTTTATCACATCTTGCAATTATTTCATTGTAAAAAGGTCCAAAAAAATATGATCACAGCTCTCCCCCCCTCCTCCCCCCCCCCCCAGAAAAAAAATCCTGGATACACCCCCGAGGAGGTATAACAAGAAAACGTCAATGACGTAGCGCTCATCCGGCATCTCGCAACATCATATATCCGAAATTTCATGTGGTACAATTTTATACTGATCAAAAAATTAAAATTTGATGTCCCGGAAGGAACATGAATATGAAACAAGTTTTGAGCCCACCTACCTATCATATAAAAACTCGTTTCTTCAGAAGAAATTGGTACGAAATGAGGGAGAAGCAATTTCTGTTATATTTGGAATAAATTGCAATAAATTACATAATTAATTAATGGAGCAACAGTTAGAATTGCTGGATAGAAGTTTAGTGTAAGGCAAGGCTTAGGCCTCTACCAGATAAGCAAATAAATAAATTTGGTTGAGAAATACAATGAAAGAAGCATTTTTTTGTGATTTATTGTGATTTAAAATTTGCATATTCGATTATTTCAAAATTGTGTAAAGTCTTGAGCCCACCTAGCCTATAGATCAAACAACAGATGAAAATCCGTCAGAAATGTGGAGAAGAAAATTTTTGTTTTTTTGGAAAAATTTCCATAAATTACCATAATTAATCATGATGTATAATTCAAAATTGTGTAGAGTTTAATTGCGCAAACTCATCCTACCAAATAAGGCATCACAATCAAAATCGTTGAAAATAAAGGAGAAGAAGCATTTTTGTGATTTGAATAAATTTCATATTAACGCAGATAATAATTCACAATTCTGTGTAGAGTTTATCCCGCACTAGCTATCATATGAACAATCAGAATAAAATCGGTGTAGAAAAACAAGAATAAACATTTCAAACTGTGGACGGACGGACGGAAGGACGGAAGGACGGACGGCCGACGGACGCCATGCCATGGCAGTAAGCTGATCGGGCCGGATGAGCTAAAAACCAACGCAAAATACTTACACCGGTAGTTTATGTACATGTTGCCAGGCAGCTAGTACATATTTGATAGCGGCACCCCATGCTCTGCATCCTAGGAAGTGACGGCCCTGCATGATGCACTGTTTCTGTAGGAGTTTGGAGAGATACACATTATGATAAATGATAGTTCAACAACTGGATCTACCACAAATGCAATACCTTGTCACGCAAGGTGCTCTTCTTGCTATCTAAATATACTATCAACAGCCCTTCACACCTCTTCGTAACCCATTACAAGAAGAAGAGGAGGAAAAGGAGGAAGAAGAGGAGCGGGAGGAAGAGGAGATGGTGGAGAAGAGGAGGAGGGGGAGGAGGAGGCAGAGGAAGAGGAGGAGAAGGAGCTTGTGCAAATATCAACATTGTCATTCCAGCTTACAAAGATGACAAAGTTCATAAAATTAATACCCCCCCCCCCCCTCCCCCAACCTAAATACAGCACATGAATATCATTGGCCAACTGTTTGAGTATTCTCCAAGACCTTTTCACATAAACTTTGGTTTCCCATTTAATTTGCAGTTTCTGCACAAATGGCACACTTATTTGAGGCATAAAAGGGGTGAATGACTTTGCACCTTGAAGAAGGGTATTGTATTGAATTTAAGGATTGAATGGGATTTTTAGTAAATCCATGCTCAGACTCCAGTGCATTTTGTGCAAATTAGCAAACAATGAAGCACGGCAGGACTTAATGGCTCCTTGAGTTGCCCTGGTGATGAATTCTGTGATGACATCATTCCATGGCTGGCAGAAGGGCCCCTAGCATATGTTTCTGGCGAAAGGGCCTTAATGCTTAATGCCTTTAACATAAAACCCTTGGCAGTTTTCACAGGAAATCAAAGTAATGTGATATTTCAGATCCTTTTGTCAGTCTATGAAGTGCAAGTGTCAAATAAGTCAATACCAGGGTAGGAATTAATTCTTATTTTTTAAGGGCAATTTTTTGTTAGAGCCTTGGGGCTGTCTTTGAATTTTGGGGGGCTATTTTTCTACCCTTGGGGCTTCTTTTTCATTGCACATCAGAATTTGGACAATGCAATGAAAGATTGCTGATGTTTTAGCCAGTGCTTCATCCACAAAAGCAACCATTTAATTCATTTTTGTTTCAATGCCATAATAATAAAAATAAAAAAAATAAAAAATTGTGTGATTTTTCGTAGCAAATCCGAGGGCGATTCTGAAGGAAATGGTCGCCCCCAAGAATTGGGTTTTGAGGATTTTAGGGTTGGGGTTGGGGCTGTGGGGGCTGTGGGGGTGGGGTGGGGACAGGAATTAAAAGCTTGGGTGAGTGTACAGGACATGTTTGGTTCTGGAAGCATTTTTTTATTCCTCCCAGTCATGTCAATTCCCTTTAATGTACTTAAACCTATAACATAGCACACCTCAACTACAAATGGCTAAACAGACCATTGAATTAATTGTGTACTGTGTCTGGCAATTAGTTTGTTAACAACCATCCTTGTGTGCATTGCTTAATCTCCTGCTGCACCAAAAGCAGGGAGATCTTGTTCCTTTATCTGTATTTGAAAGAGAGATGCTGGACCTGGTGGCTTAGAACAGGTCCTGACTCACCCTTGCATCAAGTACCTATAGCTCTCTCAACAATAGTTGTTAAGTTCAAGGTGATAAAAGGGGATTAAATGTTAGCTATTCAAAACCATTCATCTCCAAAGACGAGAACACAGTCTTTGAGAATTGCAACTGACTTACAAATGTGCACATTGTAGAAGGCACATGTGGTTCCATGCCTACCATCCACAAGCGCCACTACATGCATGATTTACTCTGCAGCTTTGCAGCTCACTAACGTTCTGAAATTCTAATATATTGCAAGGCTGTTTTTTTAGGATTTACACCAAGAAAGGAAAGCTAATTTATGCTGCATCCCACTTCTTTATTCTGCACACCTCCATTTTTTGATATTTGATATTTCATTTAATCTGTGAAAACTATCAAAAGCATCAAAAATGAAAAACTAAATATTGAATAGGCCTACATGTCTATTTTGGTGTTTGAGCTGTTGTAGTGCATAGACAAGTAATGATTGAGATTAAAGAAAAATTAGGCAGAAACATGCCCAATAGTTTTCGCAAACACCAAGGCCATCTTGGAAACACATAAAATATTAATGGAGCTGCCACCTCCTCATTTGTGAAAATCCAGATAACCTTTTTTTTTTTTTTTACCTGTCATTACAATGTGTCATCTAAAAACTTTTTAATCCATTGGTGACGGTTCGATTTTGATATGAAACATGCATATCCCAGTTGGGTTTGGGTTGGAAGTATTCTTCATGCTCAATATCCCATCCAGGGTATCATTTGAAATTGAAAAAAAAACTAAAAAGTCAGAATAAACAGTAAGATCTCCTTATCCAGGGTTAAACACATGTGACAATTTAGGGGAATTAATTTTACTTTCCCACGTGGGCGAGTGAAAATGCTCAGATCTAAAATCAAGAGTATTAAAAACTTGTGTTTTTTCCTTTCAATTTCAATTTTGTGTATATTCGAATTACATAGAATCTATAAAAACTTTCACCATGGACAAAGTCTCGAAAGTACCACAATTAACTCATTGGAGAACAAGTATGAGATATCTCGGGTGGGGTCTATGGAGAATGCATGTTATAGCAACATCATATTGTCTCCAATGGGTTGACAAGCATTTTGTTCACTTGGGCAAGTAAAAAGTTTGCTTGCCCAATTGGGCGACCAGACCCAAATGTTAGTGTAGAACCTTGCCTCAGCCTTACCTTGAAAGCTATGATGTGTAGCCTCACTCGTCTGTAGCAGAAAGCACTCCTTGTAGAACTGAGTCTGTGTCGAGGCATGGCCCGGTAAACATTGTGGAGTAATTCAGAGATCTTCTCCTCATGAAGTGATATGTCTGGCTCAGGAAGAATTGCATGCAAGTCCTACAGTGAGAAAAACATGGGTCACTTGCTAACTGGGATTAATGGCAGGGTAGCTTACTTAACCCGTTGCCTCCGAGATTCTGAAAATCCCATAAAGTTAACACAGGGCAGATCCGGTTCCCGTAGCCAACGGGTTAATTTGCTGAAGAGTGGTACCATTTCATTTTGACCCTGGTTTTCACCTCCCTGCCAACTTTTTTGGTTACTTGACAGATGTGCAGCTAGCTCATTAGATACTGTATTTAGCTATGTCAGGGGCGTCCATCCCTGTTTCAGAGTTGGGAGGGGGGGGGGGCAAAAAGTGAATAATGTTTAAAAGTTTTCGGTGTGCTCTGCGCACCACATTGCAATACAGAATTTATTTTTTATGCTACGTTTAATGGTTTTATAGTGCTTTCTAATGCTTTTCAAACATTTCTTTGCATTGCATATTATGACTTTTTTCCAAGTTGTCAAAAATTATGGGGGTGGGGGAATCATATAAGTTTGTTTCCCCCCCCCCCATATATTTTCATTGGGGTGGCGACTGCCCCCCTTGCCACTCCAGGATCGATGGCCCAGGTTTATGTGATGTTGCCACACAAGTTGAAAATGAAGCCATGGGTGCAGTTTGCCTTTCTGAGTGCTAGGAATCAGGTTGTAGTCTCGAGGACTGGCCCGTCTCGAGGCCGGCTCTGAGGCCAAATCCTGTCCTTGGCTCGTCCCTTGACCTCGGAGAAAAAATACTCGCCTACGTCTTGGCACTTGCGTTAATCCTCGAATCTCGGGCGATGCGGTCCGAGGCGGGTAAATCCGGGGTACAATGCATAGCTTGAGCACTATTAATATTGGCGTGAGGTAAACAGTTGTGAAGATTTCATTTCCCGATCTGCTTGATTTATTTTGTTTCATCTGTGTATTGAGAATGGAAATCGAATAGGTACTGTTTTATGTTTGTTTTGTTGTTTTTAAATGCTTTGAAAAGGCACGGATCTACGTTTAAGTCTGTGCGATAATAGTCTATAAATGTGGAAATGTGAATTGACTGAAATGATAGATGGAATTGTTACTCCCTGAATGTATGTAGCATAACCCTGTAGCAGGGCCCGGTGACGAAAGTCCTGACTTCTACTTGTGACATCTCTCATATGAGTTTCACAAACCCTGACATCATAACTCCAGTGCAAAGTTATGACAGCTCGGAGCGTCATAAATCAGAACGCCACCTACCATTCACTATTCCATGCATTTCAAGAATCCACAATTGTCAAATACAACGGCAACATTGATAATTTTACAATAAAGCATTCAATCATGCTATTAAATGTTAAGGATATTTCAATTTGAACTTTATCCCAACTGTCTAGATATCAGTGATACGTTTCTTAATCTGTGACTTATTGTTATTAGGGTTAGAATCATATGTTTTAAGGTCTTGGTCATTAATTACTAAAATTTTTTGTGTTGTTATACTAAATAAATTCCTTACTCTATTCCTAAGATGATTATATAAAAGAACAAAAAGAACCCACTATAATTATAGATCATTAAAGAACCAATAAAACAGTGCAGTGATTGAAGCTTGCAAAAATTAGTTATGCAGTTTCAGTATCCTTTGGAGGGTAATTATTTCTCGATCTGTGCTATCTAGTTTGCGATAAATTGTATACTTAAGTGAGGTTATGAGAGTGTTTGTTTGAAATTGTGTGATGGTTTATGTCGATAAATTCTGTTTTATTAATTTCATCAATATTTGTCCGTATTTCAGTTAACGCTGGTTGGAATAGTATGTCACAATTTGCATGTTATCATCCTTTATGACAAAGATAGTTTACTATTGTTTACGTTGGGTGAGATGTGATGGTTGCGTTGAAACGCCAAGAAGTTGTCGTCATATCTCCAGATCAGTTAACAATATAGCCGTGGAGTCAGTACGGTTCGCGACGGCCCAGTTTCTTGTGATTTTTTTGACAAGTTTTGTCAAAATATTGCTCAGAAACATCGCAAAATTTTTTTTCCGAAATAATAATTTCGGAAATTTCAGTTTTAGAAAATTTTGTAAAAACTTCTGTGAATTTTTTCCTATATAGGGCTGGGTGTGGTTTTCAAATAAGACATAGTCATACATTGATAAAACAAGTACACAAAGTTCACAAATGAGAATGAGGAGAGATCCAGTAATGTCTATGAATATAAGTGTAGCTTGTGTTGTATGGAGAGTTGAGGAGTCATAACATGAGATTAAACAACAAGAATCAACACAAACCAGGAAATCTTCACTGGAGAACATGAAATGACATATTTTCTTTTGAGATTGTGCTTGATCCTGCCAGCTGCCTTGCCATAAAATGTCTGGCCTCGGCCGGCCTCGGGCCCAAAAATCTGGCCTCGGTCCGGCCTTGGCCTCGTCCTTGTCCTTGGAGAAAAATCCTTGGCCTCGTCCTCGTCCTCGGCCTTTTTTAGACCCCCGGCCTGGGCCTCGTCCTTGACCTCGGAGAAAAATCCTTGGCCTCGTCCTTGGCCTCGGGTGAGCTGGCCTCGGATACAACACTGCTAGGAATCGTGAATACCCCTTACTGCTATCAAAGCGACAAAATGCGGAACAGTAGGGGGACCAAACATTCCGTATGTCCCATGTCCTTTATTGACTCTCCCAGGGATGTCTATTTGTCCAGTACGTATTTCCATATTTTGAAACTAAAGTCAATCAAATACATGTAGTATCAACTGGACAGACTCCATGAAAATCCTTTCTGATAAGTGTCCAGAATCATACATCTCGTGAAAAGAAGTTACAAAATAGGCCAGGACATAAAAACTGAGACCTTCCAAATGCTTGGTCACTAGAAATTTTGTACTGAACTATCCTAATTAACCTGCCCCCACTTCCTTTTTAGGTATCACTTCAATTTTCAAAACCTCTTGTTGTTGTTTTGTTTATTGGCATTATAAATTCTGATTAAATATTTACGCCACTACTTTGCAAATTGGAGTCTCTCTATAACAGGGATGTAGTCGAGGCCGACTGTTCCGAGTCACGAGGCTGCTGGAAACGTTGCACACATGACTCGGTCCGAGGCCAAGGCCAAGGCTGGCCTCGACTACATCTCTGCTCAATAAACAGCTGTCCTTACACAAGTTACAGAACAAACTTTCACACAAACAAACCTCTTCCAAGTCCGGATGATGACGAACCAAGTCCGAGACGACATTGGCTAACTGGTCGCTGGTGAGAGCTCTTAGTCTCTGTGGAAGTCCACTTTGGCTTTGGATTCTATCCCTCCTCGATTTCTTGGCTCGCTTCAACCACGATACGCTCTCTTGTAGAATTGATTCTTCCGAGTCGTCCAGTCGACTGTAATAGTCCGACGTCTGTGTGGCGTGGCGCTTTCTGGACGAACATGGTGTTTTGGATGGTGATCTGGATCTGGAGCTGGATGATCGTGTCGAAGGACCAGGGGTGCTTGTACATTCGGGACGAAAATCATCGAAGAGTGGCGACGGTGGTCGTTCAAGACCTAAAATGTAAATAAAGGGATCTCTCATTTATGTTTTATATACTTGAGTTGATTAAAGATGAATTTCTTTTTTTCTTAAAGCCACTGGCTAACATTCACAGTTAAAAAAATGTGAGCTACATAATCATCCACACTCCATGTGTCTTTGATAAGGTCTAAAAATGAAACCCTGAAAAAATTCAAAATGATGATTTAGTGCTTTAAAAAAGTGAAAATCTACAAGCATTCGAATTGACCAGATTCACCTGCCCATTTCCCCCCATAGACTTACTGTATGCAGATCTAGGCTATTTTATCATCCACCGGAGTAGAAATTGTTTATTCATGCGGACCTTGCCATTGGCAGCATAACTGTCCAAACTTTTGTATTCTAGGGTGTTTACTGTCCATTTGAATACTACTATGCAGCTCAGATATCAAAGTTTGACAGTCTTTTAAATTGAAGCACCACAATGTTAGCCTATCACTTTAAAGTGATAGGCTTTATGCATGAATAAACAATTAAAACTCAGGGCAAGTTTAAATAGCCTAGGTGTACACACAGTAAGTCTATGGGAGAAAATGGGAAGGTGAATCCGATCAACTTACGATTTTCACTTTTTTAACCCTAATCAGGCTGGGCTTTTTTGGCTATGCTATATCTGGGGGGGCGGAATCCGCCCCCCCCCCTCT
>JZLH01S0055533.1:10000-23103 GCA_001188425.1 Eucidaris tribuloides | reverse complement strand
CGATATGTGCATCCATGAATTATGACCATGAATATGTTCAAGGTGCAAAGTACCTCATGTACCTCTTCCACAAGGAATATATACTTAGCATAGTTTTGCCCATTCCAAGCCCTGTTATGGGGTCAAATTCGAATTCAAGGTAAATGACATGATTGGGGGTAGTCATCAACTTGGGCTGAAACTTCTCCAGAATCAAGTAAACTATGCAAAGATAAACTAGAGTACTGGTTGAAGTGGAAAGTTATCCTAGGGGGTAGTGGTCCTCTTGGGGAGCTGTCCTCCGGGGGAGTTGTCCTCTGGGGGGAATTGTCAGGTGGGAGTCGTCCCAGGAGGTGTAGTCCTAGAAAGCTTTACACTTTGGGTGACGGGCTAAAAATCCAGGTGTGCTAACCAGGGACTGAATTGTTTTGGACTTACGCATATAACCTTTCACATATATACGATTTTCTGTACAAATTCAAATGCTATCGAGACAAGACATCTTAACTCATTTATTTGGTTCAAGGTGTCCTTATTTTACGATAAATATCATTGGTACAATCTTCAGTTGCATTTGTCATTTGAATTAAAAGGTATGGAACTGAATGTCTTCTCGGCGAACCAGTGGGCCGATAGTACCTCATTGATGTTACACGTGGGCGAGCCGGTATGCCGATAGCACCCAAAGTGTTAAGGCCCCAAATGACTTTCTGGTTTAACCCCTTGGGCTCGATGCTAAAGGGCACTATTGTTTATTGAGAGACGACTCGATTTTCACGTGGTTGACTTTGAAGGGAATATAAACCCATGTTTTTGAATAAAATTCTTTACAGAATATTAATTTTTTTACTTTATACTGGTCAAAAATGTGTAATTTTTGGGACAGATGCATTAGGCAATAAAACCTTACCGTTAATCCAGTGTTTGACAGAAATTTGTATTATAATTTCTGGGCTTCTGTAGAAGCCCGTCGTCTCTGAGAGTGCAATGCAATGGGCTTCTGTACAAGCCCGTCGTCCCCAAGGGGTTAATATTAGCATTAGAGTTTGAGATTAGCTGGAGGTTGGCACTGGGCTCTGGGTGTATGAGTTGGATTTGGATTAAGTTTAGATGTAGGGAATGGGTATTTCAAGTGTGAACTATTAGACAAAATGGGTAATATACTGTCAATTATTAACTGGTGAATGTGTTTTCTCCCCCTACCTACCATAATGTCTATCTGGGCTCAGACTGGCCTGTGCGTGGGGATGTATCTGACTGGCACTGGACTTGGGGAGTGAGTCCCACATGAGTTGGGGATACCGGTACTGCTTGTCCATTGCATAGACTTTCATGAACCTGAAACAAAGAGTGTAAAAGGGAGATATGAGGGATGCATTTACAACAATTTGATTCTCTTTGAATGATGGTTAGATGCTACAACTCTATAACATGTGGATCTTCCCTGCACAAAAGGCAGATAATGAAACTCTGTTTGAAATAATTACTAGCAAACTTTCAGAGAAAATGTGTAAACTAGAAAACGTCAATCGTATGCGCCACCATCCTCGCACATGTATATACGAATTTCATGTGTACAATTTATCGGTGAAAAGATTAAAATTTGATGTCCCGGAAAGACATGAAAGAAAAAAATTCGAGGTGAGAAACATATAGTTTCATGCCCGGAAGTGCACATGAAAAAAAAAAATAAAAAAATAAAAAAATTAATAATAATTACATGAATATATATGATCATCCCCTGGGATCTCCGGGGTCCAAACTGATTTTGTTGTTTGGAAAAGCACATTTGAAGTGGACCAAATTAATGGTACTTGATTGAAGTAACTGAAATAAATTTCTGTTATTTTGATAAATCGCATAAATTACCATCAATCAATTAATGAGTCAACAGTTAAAATTCTGGGTAGAAGTTAGTGTAGCCAAGCTTAGCTCTCTAGATAGAAGCAACCTAAATCAAAATTGTTAGAAATGAATGAGAAGAAGCATTTTTTAAATTTTATTTGTGATTTGAATAAATTTGCATAATCCATAATTGATTATTAAATTTCAAATTATTAATTTCACAATTTGTGTAGAAGTCTTGAAGCCCCCACCTACCCTATCAGATCAAACACACAGAATGAAAATCGTCAAGATGTAGAGAAGAAGCATTCTTTATTGATAAATTTGCATAAAATTACCATAATTAATGGATGGAGTATAGAGTTAAAATTCTGTGAAGTTAAGTCATGAACTCATGCCTACAAATAAGAATCACATTAAAATTGGTTAAATGAAGAGAAGAACTTTTTGGTGATTCGAAAAATTTGCATAAATTTGCATAATGATTAATTTAAATTGCAAATTGATTAATTTCAAAATTTGTGCAGCAGTCTGAAGCCCCCCCCACCACCCATATCAGATCAAACAAACAGAAGAAAATCGGTCAAGAATGTGGGACAGACAATTGTTATTGGGGATAAATTGGCATAAATTCAGATAATAATGGAGTATAATTTCCAATTCTGTGTAGAAATTTAATGTGCATAACCCGTCCTACTAAATAAAGCAATCAAATAAAAAACGGTTGAGAAATGAAAAGGAGAAGAAGCAATTTGATTTCGAATAAATTTGCATACAATTAAAAAATCATGAATTCACTATCGGTAAAGTTTTAAATCCCCCACTAGCCCTATCTAGAAATCAATCAGATCAAAATCGGTTGAGAAATTACGAAGAAGAAGCATTTCAAACGTGGAGACGACGGACGGACCGAGCACGACGCCACCCCATGGCATAAGCTCATCGGGCCTTCGCCGACGTAGCTAAAAACAATTTCATAAAATACAGATGAAATCTACACAATCTCTTTCCCTCACAAGTCACACATTAAGAAATTATGCTTATGCTAGCTCTCATAAAAAAAAGTTGTGACCTTTGACCGTGAATAAGTGGGATATTTTTCCAAAAACAATTTTTTTCCCTCCAGGCCTGGAATAGTCACAGTTTATTATTTTTTTTTTAACTCCCCGACTTCTATCATTTTGTACATCTCTTGCATATCTGCCAACCTCCCAAGATAAAAAAATCTTACTGATTCAGATAAAAAAATCTAGTCTAAATGCAAATTGAAGGTAAAAACCTTATTTTGTCAAAATCACACGACTGTATATCTGCACAATCTTCAAAAAATCTTATTTTTGTATCAGAAAATCTTATTCTATGGATTTGGATGATGAAAAATCTCACTAAATCTGATAAAATCTTACTGGTTAGCAGGTATGCTCTTGACTCAACATGCCAGTAGGACACACTTTTTGTATGTATATATAGGTACTGTGAATTATTGGGTCAGGGATTTTCCCAATTGGTCACGAAAAAGTCATATAATTTATCCGTCCTTTAGGTGCAAGAACCCTTATGAGATACATAGTCTTGATAGATGGGGAAAGGAGGTCTGGGTCTGGATCTGGATGTAATATGGTGGAGGACCACTGGACCATCAGGGACACATACAGAGCACCGGGTGAGAGAGGGTGCAATAGTAAACTAGTCAAAACGTAGGTGACTCTCTCTGATCTTATTATCTCTTTACACGCGGTATTCGCATCCATGCACTCCCTGCAGCGTGCGGGATTCGCATTTCACGCTCAAACGTAGAAACGATTGTATTCACCCGAATTACACTGATTTTTCCTATACTAGCAGTAATCTCTTTGTACTGTTTACATTCCTCAAGTACGGGGGCATTATGTTAGATTCTTAAGGAACCAGAAAAATCGATAAATTGAATCAAGGCTTTGTGATACAATAGGACAAAGGATTAGACACAAGTTAACTTTGAAAAGTACTTAAAAGGTCAATTACAATAAGACGCGCTATTCACTGATAATCTCTTCATTCACTTCTTATTTGGTGACTCATCTCTTTCATGAACTTGTAACAAGTCAGGTTTTTATGTGTAACTTGTGGTTAACCCTCTTGTATTATTTGAATGGAGTTGTGTATTTTCAGCAGGAAACTTAGAACTACATGTAGGTTGGTTACAATTAGCCATTACTTTACAAAATTCAGATGTATATTTCCAAACACCCTTTATGCATTTAGGTCTGTAAAATGTTCTTCAACTTTGCTGTAGGAAATTTGTCCTAAAAACATTGTTGTGCAAAGTTATTGCTAGTTGAAATCAGTTAGTTATTTCCTTTCCCGATACTGAGCGCTCTTTGAAATTAACTCCGCACGCACGGGATTCAGGGTCCTGCGCACAAAGAGTTATTGAAAACCTCTGGTGATGGATTGTTTACAACTTCAGGTGGGAGCCGATTCCAGTACAGAGTCGTCCTAACAAAAAAGATTTTTCTTTAATCCTCTCAATACCATTGCAGCATATGATATTTTGAGTGTGATACTGAAAGGGTTAACGACAGAGTTCTTGATTTGTAGAGCTTGCCGGTTTTGTTCAGACTTGATCCAGTGGAAGAAAGACAGGTAAAAGTATGGTGTTCCGCATTTGGGGGTCATACCATCTCTTGTTTTTAAAACATAAATGATAGGCTGAGGCCATTTTCTCAACTTGCATGTGAAGCATATTCTGAATTTCAAGCGCTGCCTGAAGCTTCCATCTGCTAATTGTGAAGAATTCACCTGCTTCTGTGCAGCTGAGGACATATGGATTAGGTGTAGGCTGTAGTTTTACTTTCTGAGTCGGTAGGTCTACAAGCTTTAGTAAGATAGAGAATACTGTATGTGTTTACTAAATGATACAAGAATACCGTCTGGTAACCAGCCTAGTGTAATGGTCATGTAAATTCAAAATTTCAAATCTACAAACTTGTTGTAACAATGCATTTATTCAAATTAAGTTTTTAATGGTTATTTTTTTCACTTCACTGACTTTCTTGCCACAAGGTCTTGTGAAAGGTTTAGATAAGTGTGAATGAATACATTATGAATGATTTTAGCCCCTTTCCTGGATTGAGCTCTTTTCAGGGTGTGCAAATCAGGAAAACAATCTTTAAAGGTCTGTAGGACTATACTTACCATTTTATGGCAACATCAAACAGGTCTACAAACTGTTCTTCTGTAAATTTCAGTGGATGATGGGTCTTCAGGATGACCAGGGCGTGGTAGGCTTCATATTTGAAAGCATTGGCTGCCGTCACGGCGTGTTCCGACTCTATCCTGCCAAAAGTGTCTTCGGCAGTCTTACTGTGGGTCAAAGTTAGACAATATACTACATTAGCCAGATTTAAAGGGCAGTGACATGATTGGGAGAAGTAAACAATGCCTCAAGAACCAAAGGATTTCAAACATATACCAACACTAGCTAGAATGTATAATCAGACTGGAAGGATTTGTCTTGAGTTTGTTTACTTGAGGAAAAACAAGCATTGCTTTACCAGTATTTTTTACCAGTAATTAATCTCCAAACCTGATAGAAATTGATCCTACAGAAATCTATATAACAAATTTTAATGTCACATCATTTGTGATCAGGGGCATTGATTCATGTTTCAAAATGGGGGCAAAAGTGAAAAAAATGTCAAAAATTTTTGGGCACACTCTTTGACATTTGCCGAAATTTTTTGACATTTTTGTATGTAAAATAGTGTTTTTGTGCTAAGTGTAATGGTTTTATAGTGCTTTCCAATGGTTTTGTAAACATTATCCCTTGCATTGCATATTATGAATTTTTCAAGTGTCCAAAATTATTGGGGGGGGGGATCGATTATGTTTGCCCCCCCCCAATATTTCATTGGGTGGCGACTGCCCCCTTGCCACCCCAGGATCAACGTCCCTGTTTGAGATATAATTGCCTAAAACTTGAGAGTGTATGACTATGAAGTTTCTACAACAGAAACTTTAAACAGTATACTTGATTGGGTGGGGTGGGGGGGGGCAATGATGACATAATTCCAATCGTTACCATGTCTCTTTACAGTATATTTCACTGTATTGATGTTGTCACAGATTTACAACCTTCAGTAAAGGAGGGGATTTATGTATACATTTTAAAGATTTAACACAATCAAAAGTATTGTCTTCAATATAGTAATTATATCCTGATTACGGAACAATGAATAATCATCAAGATAAATGCACAAGTTTTTTTTTTTTAACCCTTTGCATGCGAATGTTGCAATTTTGCACATTCGTAGAATTTCAACAATCGTAAAAATTAGTTTTCTCCATTACGTTTGTACTAGAAAAGCAAACAAATGGCCATAATGCTTTAGCAATATCTATACAGTAATTACCAGTATCAATGGTGCAATAAAGAAAGCAAGATTTAAAGAAAATGTCAAAATAACAATCATCATTATTATCCCCTCAGAATTAATTCAACGTGAGTTAATGAAAAATAGAGCAATTAAACAGCTGGGCAGTTGCACACACGCACATCCTAAAAAATGGCAATATTGTATTGCGGAAAAATTGTGGCAGATTTTTTCAATTTAGTGTCAAAATATGATACTTTTAGCATTTTGAAATTTCTATCTCTTGAAAATTATTCTCAAATTTATCAAAAGGGGACAGATTTGACACCCCCAGTCTTTTTACGGTTAAAATGCAGAGCAGTACAGTGCAAATGTATATATAGTAGGCCTATTCCAAATCAATTGAGCCTATGTGGTCAAATACACATAAATCTAAGAATAGGAACATTTATCATATTAAATCCTTTCAGACAAAGTCATGTGGAAAGTAACCAATAAAGCAATACATGTAGAACATTGTCTAAAGGGGCTCAGAGTATGTACTTACAATTTATAATCACAGAAATCACAATTTTGCGTCTGCTCAACTAAAGTGTCTATGTATTGATCTAGCTCCTCCTCGTCTCCTGCTACTCCGGGACGCTTGGAGCGAAGAGGGTTGAAAACTGCATTCTCGTGGGTGTACTGGTTGAATATGGACGTAATAAACTGCAACACAAAATAGAAATATTTATAATGACACTTCAAATCATGTCTCTCGCCCCCCCCCCCCCCTCCCCCCAACCATAAATTTATCATTGAGGTCAGCTATAGCGCATTTTACCATCCAAGTTTGGTTACACATGGGCCACTGATTGCAAACTTACCAACCCCAGTGGTAACTTGCAGGTGCTCTATATTTTAACATTTGACCTCATTTGACCGTGACCTACATACATGTACATGACCTTCGACCCAGATAACATCAAGGTCCCTGTAAGGCATCTACCATCCAAGTTTACGGGCTAATGATTGCAAAGTTACCAACCCCAGTAGAAAGTTGCAGATAAATGTTAACATTTGACCGCATTTGACTTTTGACCCACACATAAGATTGGAGTATGTCCCTCTACTACACGATCCATGTTTGGTTACAAACAGGCAAGTGGTCGCAAAGTTATTCAAGTTTCATGAGCATTATGGGCAGATGCTGACAGATGGACGCCACTTAGGATCCCTTTCTCTTGCTCCACGTCAGTGACTTGATAAAGTAATCATTTCAAAGGCATTCATTTCCACCTTTGTCACATGACTTCAACAAGCTGCTGCAAGCATTTACTTCCACCGAAATATGTTTAGCGTCAGTGTGTGTCACTGTTGATACATTCAGACTTTCAGTCTCATGACATAAGCCCGTCCAGAGATGGTGTTGGGTTACATTTCCACCAGGGGGGCTGTTTGCAGATTTGTATGTTACCTGACTTCAACTTGGAACTTCATTTTACAGGCTACAACATAACCTCAATCTCTGGGTCAATGATTTTTGGCAATGACCCTCATCTCACATTGTAAGAAATATTTTCCCCACCCCACTCCCTTATCTTTACAATTTTTACCTGTAATTTAGCTTCTTTTAATAATTCTTCATCGTTTCCTAGCCATTTCAGAATTTTCGTCTGGAATGTTTCTGGAATCACAATCTGCCCCGACCGTCTGTTAATACTGTAGATATTGGTGAATTTTTGGTAAGCTGATCTGTGAAAAACAACAGGAAGAGAGAATAAAACAAACAAAATATCAGCATGATTAATTCTTAGGTGTTCAAAAGTGCAAATGACTACAATCACATATACTGAAAAGTAATGCAGTAACTTACAAAGTAACTGAGAGAAAAGAAACAAATTTTGTTAATGTGAGTGACCACCTAAAATCTTCTAAAATAGGTTGAAGGCGGTATTTACCAGTTTACACTTGTAAATAATTGTACTGCACACTTCAATTTACCACCACTGAAAATACAATGACTATTTATGTTTTTTTTTTTTAAACACTGTATCCTGGGGTGGTGACAGACAAAACTCTCTGGTCATATTTGATATGAATGACATGAAATTAGTGGTCCTTTTTTTTTTTTTTGGGGGGGGGGGGTTTAAGGGTTGTTTGCTTTTTTTGTAGTACAGTAATACATTGACAACAGATATAGAAAAACACCACTCGTAACCAATGCAATTCCTACAGCAAACACCACAATTCTTCTCCCTAATAATTCTTTGTTGGTTTAAGGTAGGCCTACTTGTATTAAAGAATGGCACAGAGTAAATAAATGCTTTCAAGAAAATCATGGTTCCTCCTTAAAGGCACTGTATAACAGTGTTTCCAGTTTAAAAAATCTGAGCTACATGATTCCCCATGCTACCAGTGTCTTTGATATGGTTTAAAAATGAAGCCCTGAAAAAATTGCAGTTTCAAACAATCATTAAGTGCTTTAAAAAAGTGAGAATCATTGAGAGACCATTCCAGCTTTTCCCCATAGACTGCTGTGTTGCAGAAATTCCTATCGCCCGATAGGAAATTCATGTGCCAATTTGTATCTGCACATATTGCACTAGTGACAGCATAACTGTCCAAACTTTTGTATTCTAGGGTGTTTATTTGTCCATTCAAACACTGTGAGATATGTCAGATTGCAAAGTTCGACAATTTTTTAAATGGGTCTTTCACAGTGTTATATAGCGTCTTTAACTCGTTAAAGACACGAGACGAGATATCTCATCATGAGATCTATGGGAAATGTGCGTTATAGCAAAATCAAACTGTCTTCAACAGGTTAATGAGTTTTATTTGCCAATCAATAGTATTCAATACATATTAAAGATAACTGAATGTGATGTTGAAAAAAAAAATGCACAATGCCCCCCTCCCCTCATAAAAAAAAGAAAAAAAATCACCAGTGCAAAACGATTCATATAAGTTGTGCACACAAATTTAGCAAAAAGTTAATACTATTTGGAAGTAAAGAATATAACAAAAACCAAGAGTACACCAAAAATATTTATAGGGGGCCTACCCAACATCTTTCAAAATAAATGTTCTGATTTTAGATTTGTGTTCTTGACACTTTTTATAAGATGCTTGTGATATATCCATTATTATTTGATGTCATCATTCTTGGTGAGAGTGAGTGGGTAATAAAACAATATGCTTTCAAGGGTATCTTAAAGGTTTCACTTACATGCAATCAGGGTGCTGGGCTACTTTCCATCTTCCACTGAAGTCCTCCAGTTTGGACATGCTCAGCTGCTCATCGCTTCCACCAAAACATTCCTGTTGATACCAGCTCTACAAGAAGAACAAGAACAAAACCATACAATAAATTTTTAACCCATTGGAGACGATTTGATTTTGATATTCTCGTACTTACTCTTACTTACTCTCCAATGGCTTAACACTTTGTGTGCTGATGCACACTGCCTTGTTTTGGGAACCTCAACTGGTCACTGATAGTACACTTGTTCACCGAGAAACAATGTAATCTTGTATTCCAACATCTAACTTTTTTATTGACTAACCCGTTCCTATGGTACACAGTTGAAATCTCTTATTATACGGTTTTATCGCTCATTCTGTAAGCCCGAAATCACTTGGATTATGTTCCCAAGCACTGTGCATTGGTCCTGAACAATTAAAAAAGCCAAAATTTCTGTCCAGGATTTTTGTTTCCAAAATAAAAAGCATTCAAAAAGAAAACAGTATGTTCCCAACAAGACCTCCATTTAATTCATTTCGGGCATCATTTTCTCAAGACCTCTCCACTCGTGAACGAGCGAGGCGCCACATTTTGTCTTTTCAAGGCCCCGCTTGGTTCATAAGCCACTTCAGTTCTATTTTAGGGCCATCTCATTAGGCATAAGAGACACTTATTTGTTTCCGGTAACCTGACAGACACAACAAAACAGCTGCAACTTTTTTTATGGCCTTGATGCCCTTTAGAAAAAATAACATATTTATCTGTGCATGTTTCGGCCACAGCTTTGAATATAGACAGTAGATCTAGTAATTGCTGAAAATTGGTAACCAGAACAGAGGTAAGTTTGGATGCTGAATCAATTTTTGGCGGTCTCGGAATGTGAATATCAATATGCACCTCTAACGTTGGGGCTGAACAGTCATTTTTGTGAAAAATGTCCCCTTGCCTTATTAAAAGCAAAGCCAAGGGGACATTTTTTGTACAGTAGCCTCAATTTTGCCAAATTTTGTCCCTGAATAATAATAATAATAATAATAGTTAGTGTGTCTGAAGATTTCAATTTTCACAATTTTTGTTTTTACCTTCCAGATTTATTTTTTTGCATTTTGTACGTAAATGTAGCTGAGGAGCATGATTTCCAATTCTGCGGAACTTGGCAATTTTTTCCTTATCAAAAGATTGTCCAGATAAATTTTAGGCCGTCTTATTTCTGCATGTTCCTGGGATCACCACAAAAGTGTAGCCACACCGGACCTGTTCACACTGCGCCATATAGTTCATTGGCTTACGCCCACAGATGAAGGGCAAGGGTCTTTGAGAGCCTGGCGGGGGGTTTATCTGCTTGGATTGAGAAAAAAAAAGTGCTACAGGGGGATTCCCCAGTTCTGAAATTATTGTTCATGTAACTGCGACTCATCTGCATCACCAAAACTGTGGAAATGACGGAGCAGAGAAGGTTTGTTTATTGTTTTCTCGGTGTGAACACGTCCATTCATATCCAAAGTCCTTTGGGAAAAGATGCGAGCAAAAGAATAAGCTTTAATTTGATACAAATTCATAGCACTTTTCCAGATAAACATTCATAAAGCTGAAAAAGGTGAGATTTGACAACAAAAGTATGACCATTTATTGACTTGTGCACACAGCAATGCCATGGGATTGTGCATTCAACATATGTATACAAGTATCGCAAGAAAAATGTGATAGGCATTCAGACACCCTAATAATAGCCCATTTCTTATATAGCGCATAATCACCGATTATCTCAGTCTCAATGCGCTTGGATATTATTACCCTGGTCACTGGAATAAGGTGACTTCCCCTGGTTAGGGGGATGTCTCCTTTTTCGGCTTTGCTCTCCTACTGCTGAGGGTAAACTCCTGTGAGTGTGAGTGAGTCCTGATTGACCCAGTGTCTTGATCTAAGTACATGTCTTGGCAAATGCCGGGCAAATGCAGCCAAATAAAATGAAAGTGACTAGCTATGATTTATGAAGTATGATCGTGACTGATAGTTACTAAGTTAGCAATGAAGACTGTTATGGTAACAGTGCATGCATAATTACAAAATCATGTAGAACTCGAGGGGAGAATCTGATGAGATGTGAAACTGGGCGAGGGTGGAAGTCGTACGACACCGTCAGGACCAGCAGACGGAACCAGCCGTAGCAAGCCGCGGCGAGCAACGTCAGGCCGATGAGGCAGAGCCGCTTGTTCATTCGCGATCCAGCCATGTCAGATCGTACAAGCATATCTGTTTGCCTAATTGTAGGAACTTCGAACGCTCCACACTGCTAACTGTTCGTGATTTTCCAAGTGCATTCGTAGAACTTGCCATTTATTGGTACTGCCAACTCCTTGTAAATCACCCATTATCAATTCTCAGCATCACGCACGTACGACGTCTTGCTGTTTATGTCTTGACGTGGCCCTAGGAACTGCTCAGGTACTGCGCAGATTGTTGCGCTGGCTCAGCGCTGACTCGGCTAGCTGTAGCAGGTAGCCATGAGTTGAAGCCAGCAGCCAGTAGCAACAAAGATTTTGTACGGTGTCCTCAATGATTCAAATGCACCATTTAAGTAGGCAGGCCGGTGTGGTACAACTCTTGCAAGTAAAACAAACAAACAAACAAAACTATAAACGAAACAAATAAATAGGGTTGTGTACCAGTGGCATAACTACGGGGCTGCGGGCTTGTCTCTAATCGCATGCAGCAAAAAAAAAAAAAAAAAAAAAAAGAAAGAGAAAGGCGTAATTGAGGGCCAAGCTTTTTCCTCCCATAAGCCTATAGTTTACAGCAACTGCATGTGCATTTTTTTTTGCCTCTTACATTTCCAAAAGGTTTTTTTTTTTCTTTTTTTTTTTTTTTTTACCGATAGTGACTGTATAAAGAATTGTAGGCCTACATATTTCTTATAAAGCATATAAAACCTCAAAATACAGCTTGCTCCTCATAATAAACAGGAAATATTGAAAGATTTTGTTTAAAGAATGAAAAAAAAACCCGTTTAAAATTCTCGAAAGTAAAAATCGTCACTCCCAAGAAAGGCCTATATATTTGAAATCCTGTAATCGCATTCAGTATTGTCAAGTCACACGTGACACGTTAAGTCAGGTGAAAAGGCCCCGAGTCGTAGGTCATTGCTATCAAGACAAGTCAAGTCAAGTCATGTTTTCCTTGATGTCAATTCAAGTCAGCATTCCTCCTTTGACGAGAGCGGGGCGAGTTCGCACCATTTTTGTACTCGCTCTTCTAGAGCCGTCGTTTCTTTTGCAGGAAGGTCATGCTTTATCATGTATAAAGGCCTAGGTAATATCTACCTAATATCCTATTTTCACCGAGGACATGCACACGGTTTTGACAAAAACGGGCCGTGAAGAAAATTTCCGCTGCAGGGCGAACCTGCCCCATCCCGGGGCAAGTTCGCCCGTTAGCCGGGGCAAGTTCGCCCATGAGGAAAACAGTGATATATCCCGGTGATAAGACAAATGATGTGTTCAACTGAACACCAAACATTTATTTAAACGGAACAACCAGAAACAAAATAAAGTTATAGCATACATGTAGTATGGGAACAAAATAAATGAACCCAGATGAACTGCAGGACGTATAGAATTTAAAATACAATTTACAATACATACAGGCCTATATAGGCTATACCTTGGTTTAGTGGAAAAATAGGCTCCAAATATTTTGTA
>JZLH01S0055533.1:0-5000 GCA_001188425.1 Eucidaris tribuloides | reverse complement strand
TGGCTAACAATGACCACAGCTAAACAAATGTGAGCTACACAATCCTCCATGCTTTAAGTATCTAAGGTCTAAAACTGAAGCCCTGAAAAATTGTATTTCCAAATGATTATTTAGTGCTTTAAGAAAAGAAAAAAGAAAGAAAAAGTGAAAAATCTATGAGTTCTCAGGTTGACCGGATTTACCGTGCCCATTTCCTCCCATAGACTACTGTTTGTAGATCTAGGTTATTTTATACTCCATCGCAGTGGAAATGGTTCATTCATGCATATCTTGCCAGTGACAGCATGATTTTCCAAACTTTTGTATTGTAGGGTGTTTATTTGTCCATTTAAGCACTAGCTCAGAATGAGAAATCAAAGTTTGACATTTTTTTTCATATTGAAGCTCCACGATGTGAGCTTATATTTTAATACTATGTGAAGTCTTTGTGCTGCCTGCCAGACAGTTAAAGCAGAATGAAGCCCAGACATCTTCCTGTACTCAGAGAATACAAAACAATAAAAGAAATACAACAGTGAAAGTTTGAGCAAATTTGGTTGAACTGCTCAAGAGTTATGAATGTTCAAAGTTTATTTAATCATTGTTATGGAGGATTCTTAAATTGGCAACTCTACCACTTCTTGAGATGAAAGTGTGGAGAACTCCCCATGGCTTTGTACACAAATTTTCACTTATTCTCATTTTTTATGAAATATCTTGCCTCTTGCTTGCTGTACAAGTATGTCCCAGCAAAAAAATATTTGTACATGTTTTCTGGAAGAATTTGACTACCTTCACAACTAACATTTCAGAAAAAACGTAAATTTGTGAAAATTTGTGTACAAAACCAATTGGGAGTTCTCCACACTTTCATCTCAAAAAGTGGTAGTGTTGCCAATTTAAGAATCCTCCATACATAAGGATTATGTAAACTTTGAACATTTATAAACTCTTGAACGGTTCAGTCAAATTCGTTCAAACTTTCACCATTTTCTTTCTCTTATTCTTATCTATTCTCTGAATGCAAGCAGATGTCTGGGTTTCATTCCCCTTTAATGAGTTGATTTCATTACGGACTTTGTACTAGATATTAGTATACTTTGTAGCTCTTCATCGAAGATTTTTTTTCTGAAAAAAATACAATATTACTTTCAGGAGAGAAAGAACGATTACACTTCAAAATAGATTTATTTACGTGTATAAATCAAAATGTACAACAATTTCATTACTACATGTATGTATCCTGCACACAAAAAAAAGAACATTTAGGCGTTCACTCTTCACAGATAAATAATTTTACTTCAAAATAGCTAGTGCATGAACAAAATTAGTGAAATTCAATGTATATATAAATTAAATCCTGTCTTGACGAGCAATATTATGGCAGTAGTTGCACTTGCAGCATTATCGATGGTACTTCACGCAATTTGCTTCATAACACACAATTTAGCTTAAGTGACCGAATGTTAGAGAAAAGTCGCAGCAGCTATAGAAAAGAGCATTATGAAAGATGGGGAAATATATTGCCAATTTAGTCTACAATTTACGTGAATAAAGATGAATTAATTTTTTTTAAGGGGTTATGCCCTATGGTAGGATAGTTATAATACGGTACACCAAATTTATTGTAGCAACAGATGCAATGGTCCTTTTCTATAATTTTAATGGCCCATTGGACATTAATGATATTTCAACATAAAATTTTCATTTCTGTCCGTCAATTTGGCTTTTCATAATCCTTTTTGCTGTAGTTCCAATGAGTCATAGTAGTTGTAATTTGCATTTTATAATCATAATAATCAGAAAATAAATTTAAGCTAAACCAACCAAATAATTACAGGATTTCCGCAAAGTCCTGTATTTTTAATATCTTTATACTTTGTGTTATTAGTTTGTGTATATTAGACTCCGCCATTTGTACTCGATTGATCGATTCCTGTACTTATTTTGCACTATTTCTCTATGTTGGATGCATTGCTGATATAGTGCGATTACGAAATATGTCTGAAATTATCAAAATGATAATTATTGTTATTTTTATCTTTTCTCACAGATGAAACTGATTGTCGCATTTTGCCTGTGTTTCCTTGTGTATTCAGTGACTCACCACGCCACAGGTTAGTCAAGAATTCATTTTCGTAAATGAATATCGGTCTTGCTTCTCAAATAAACCAGAAAATGACAAAACAAATATAAATTACATTCAGGTGTTCAAAATGCATGTAAATTTGGATAATATGGAAAATAGACTGACTATCTTTGAAATTGTACCGATCTTGTTTATAGCATTTTACACCCGAGTGTCTGTATACGTCACTGTGTATTCATGAAGAATTAAATAAAAAACACAGTGTTTACACCTGGATGTCTAAGTATAGAGATCAGTTATTATCATATAGTTATTATCCTTGGATCCTAAAATACTCTAAACAAGTATTCAAATCTGAAAAGATACTTTTCCAAGTAAGCCTTCTGTTAAAAGTGTACCCTTTCCCCTGATTTTTGGGATTTTGATACCCTTTTTACTGTACGCCTGTAGGCCTAATTCCCCCGTCCGAGGAAAAAACAACCCCTGTTACGCGTTTTTATACACATGTATGGTGTCCAGCAGATTCTTGAATTCGTTGTACCTAAAGTTCTATATTATTTGTACCTAGGACTTACAATAAATACATTTCGACGTGTCACAATTAGGTTCATTTTTACCTTTAATTGAATGCATTAAGTAATTGTAACTAAAACAGAATCTAGATTTAAACAAATTTTACTTGTTCTGTTGTTGCTTTAACGGTGTATGTCATTCGATGAAAGTCCGATTATTCATGACGATCGATCGATCTGCAGCATCACAAATATTATCAACACTTTTAAAGGTTAGTGATATGATTGGGAACACCTGGAAATGCCTCAAGAACCAAATGAGTTGAAATACATACCAACTATACACCAGCTGGAGTAGACCTCCCAGCTGAAAGGATTTGCTTATTTTAGGAGAATCAAGCATGAACATACTTGTCTTCTAACTTTGTTTGTTTTTAATCTGACGAATGAGATGCACTGTATCTCCTTCCCAAATTTGATATCGAACAACAACAACAACAACAAAACTACGTATGTTTTTTGTCTTCTCCCAGTGCATCATTGGGGTCTATCTCAAATACTTATTTGATTACGAATATAATAATCTACGGTATATATACATATTGTATGCATGCACATATTTTTGTCATATTTATAATGTATATTTATGCTTCATGTACAATTTACGGTCACGTGAATGGAACAACTTTCCACCGCTCTCAACGATGAAATAAATAAATTAATACTGATTATCATCATTATATTTTCATTTCTTTTGGTCAATGCAGCCGCTTTCAGGTTAAGACGCCAAGCCATTACGAACACCACCGACACCGACATGGACAACGACACCGACGACGACTCCGAGTCTGTGTCCTCCGAGTCCGAGTCAGACGAAGACGAAGACGGGATGATGGCGACTACCGCTTCCCCAGGCATGCCGGGTAATGTCATTCTACCATAAAGCTATAGCTCGATGGCAACTTTACTTTTAAGACACAGGCTAACATTGTGAAGCTTCAAATTAAAAGAAAATGGTCAAACTTTGCTATCTGAGCTACATAGTAGTGTTTGAATGGACAAGTAAACACCCTAGAATACAAAAGTTTGCCACTGGCAAGATATGAATGAATAAACAAGTAGTACTCGGACGGAGTACAAAATAGCCTAGATCTACATATATTAAGTCTATGGGAGGAAATGGGCAGGTGAATCCGGTTAACTTACGATTACAATTTGAAAATAACAAATTATTTCAGCAGAAATCAATGAACAATCTTTCTCCTTCCTTCCTTAAGACGGAGAGATTATCAAATGCAGGCGCACCCACGGCAGAGGGGCTGGAACATAAAGTTATTATTTTTTGGCTCCCTGTATAGGGTGGGGTGTTAATTTACACTAGCATCGTAATTGGGATTCACATTTCCCGTGAAACGGTTTTGATGGCTTGGAAAGACTCTCACCAAACAAAAAATGTCAATGTGTTCCTCTGACGCTGTCTCAGAAAGAAGACACCACCCCGCGAAGACGAAAGCGCCTCCTATCTTCATAACACAGTGGTAAGGAGGATACGCCCCATATCTCAGAAAAGACCTCTTTAAGTTATAATTTCTTATTCTTTCTATGATTCTAAAGGCGGTTTACTATTGCAAACATCCTTAAATTTGCTGTCATGCGACTTTTCAGTACATGAGATATAATAATGTGGAGTGAAGGCCATCATCTTTATATTAGTAACCTTATCCTCCTTACCACTGTCTTATGAAGATAGGAGGCGCCTTCTTTCTGAGATCGCGTCAGAGGAACACATTGGCATTTTTTGTTTGTTAGAAGTCTTTCAAGCCATCAAAACCGTTTCACTGGAAACCGAATTACAATACCAGTGTGAATTAACACCCCACCCCTACAGGGAGGCGAAAAAATGTTAAATTTTATGTACTCGCCCTTCTGCCGTGGACGCGCCTGCATTTGATAATCTCTTCGCCTTGGAAAAGAAAGGAGAAAGAATATTCATTGATTTATTTTCAAATAATTTTGCATTTTCCAATAATGAACTTCTTTAGGATGTCATTAAAGAAAGACCCCTTCAACTCAAAATGCATGCGTTATTATGTACGTTGCAATATTTTTGAATAGGGAGAGTACGTGTAAACAAATGAATAAATACATATGAAAATGAATTAATAAATAAATAAATAAATAAATAAATAAATAAATAAATAAATAAATAAGTAAAAAAAATAAAAAAATTAATAAATTAATTAATTAAATAAATGAATAAATAAAAATAAATAATAAATAAAAACTAATCATCAGCATAATATTTTTGTTCCTTTCAGCCAATATAGCCGTTTTCAGGTTTAGACGCCAAGCCATTACGAACACCACCGACGCCGACATGGACAACGACACCGACGACGACGACGACAGCGACTCTGTAT
>JZLH01S0055527.1:3335-13831 GCA_001188425.1 Eucidaris tribuloides | reverse complement strand
CTTAAAGCCAAAGTTTAGTTTTGGGGATTTCTTTTTTATTTGAAAGATTTATGCCCAAAGGTCATATCGCACTAATAACAGATTCTGAATGTTTTTCGTTTTTTATATATTAATTAATGAAAAATCTCGTGGGGGGACCCCCGAGATTTTACGGGGTACCCCGGGTGATTTTCGACTATATTTTACATTATAGCGTACAAAGGGTTAATACGGTGTTAAGGTAATCTAAATTATACCTCATCAGAAAGATCAGAGTCTGCTCTTTCTGATGAGGTATAACTCGGATAGCCTTAACCCCTTATTAACCCTTTGGATGCTATAATGAAAAGCATAGTCGAAAATCGCCCGGGATCCCCTGTAAAATTTCAGGCCGGGGTCCCCCCGAGATTTTTCATTAATTACTATAAAAAAACGAAAGACATCCATAATCTGTTATTGGTGTGATGTGACCCTTGGGCATAAAGCTTTCAAATAAAAAAGAAATCCCCAAAACTAAACTTGGGCTACATTGCAGAGTATCACACTTCCTCGAATGACGGTGTATACATGCATATGTTTGTATCTATGTGTATGTATGTTTGTGTAATGTGATTGTGCTGTGTGTGTGTGTGTGTGTGTGTGTGTGTGTGTGTGTGTGTGTGTGTGTGTGTGTGTGTGTCAATGTGAGAGTATGTAGGTATTTTGTGTAAGTGATGTAACTGCTTCATAGAAATATCCCGTTGTCGACATCCACTGGGTTCTAATTATACAGTACATGTATCTAAGTTTAGCTGTAATGTGAGAATGTAGAAAGCTGTGTTTAGGATCTGACGACGCTATTTACAAACTTAAAGCCAAGGTGTAGTTTTAGTAAATGGTAAAAAATGAAATTCTTTGCAATTATGTTTTTAGATACACCTGTATGATCTATCAATGCCCCCCAAAATACTTGCTGTGAAACTTCCCCATTTTTGATAAATTACTCAAAATGTAAAATGTCCGGGGGGATCCCCGACATTTCCCATAGGTAATGTACATACTGGTAGACGCTGCCCTTTAATTTAAACATAATTTGTCACTATAAATAATTTTCATTAGGTTTGATGTTGTTTTCTGATGTCTGGGATGACAGTAGAATACTTAGTGACAGATTGACCAAAAAAAAAAACTATACTTGGTGATAAACTTGATGGATTTTAATTTGTATTTTTCAATATGCAAATACACGGTACATGCACGTACACAATACTGTTTACTATATTAACAACACTATTGTTTAAAGGCAGGGAATCTCATTTGAACCCCTCCCCCAGCACATCAAATGTCACTCATTTATGTAGGACACATTTGTGACATGTCTGAAGATCAGTAATTATTTAGAATTTGAAAAATGCCCCCCCCCCCACCCCCCAAAGCAACTGCCAGCTTAGTGTGTGTTCCATGTCCTGGGAGTTTTTAAATGTCTCTACGAGACATAATTCAAATCGGAGTCTAACAGTCACTATAATAAACACAACACAAAAAGTAACTACCCCCTTTTTCATAATACCATAACTTTTTAAAGAAACGGTTTTGAGCAAAATAATTTGGCAAGGGTGTTTCTGCTCTGATTGACTAACGTCTGTGTGAAAATGTCATCCATCAAGTCATGCATGAGTGAGCACATATTAAAGGCAAAAATGTCACTTTTCAAAAGTCACAAGGGTCATTTTGAGGGATTTGTGATGCAGGATTTTGGCAAATTCTGTTTCTGTTGAATGATTAAGCGCTATTTATGTTAATCATATATCGTTTGACCCCCTTACACCTCTTTTGGCACTTTTCACATTTAAAAATTTCCATCCTTCCTCAATTTTGAAATTGAAAAATTGAAATCCGATATTTTTCAGCAAAATGTATCTTTACATGTTGTGCGAACATAAGAGGTTGTAACCATGTCATGGTTCAGTGAGCACACTTGATAAATAAAGCAAACAATACCATTATTTACCATTATTTTGGCACAAGAGATGACTCCTGCGACTTTTGAAAAGTGGCATTTTTTTCCTTTATTGCATGCTCACTCATGCATGGCTTGACGGACTAATCTTATTTTCACACAGTGGTTAGTGAATGAGTGTAGAAATGTTCCTGCCAAATTATTTTGCTAAAACTTATTTCGTGAAAAAATAATGTTAGTTTGGAAAAGGGGGTAGTTACTTTTTTCGTTGTGTGTAGTATAATTCTACTAAAACTGAGTTTCTAGCTCGGATACTTTGATAAAGGTTCTGAGATGGTATTTTCTTTTATATACCAGTGTATTTACACAATGTTAATTTTTAGGCATGCAAAAGACATGCTGTCTTTAAAATGTTTGAACCAGTTTTGTATCTTATACAGAGTTACGTGGATGACATAACAGAGCGTTGTGTAATTTTTATGCAACCATATTAAAAATGCAGATACATGATACCCATAATCCACCCACACCCAAATTCGCCTGGCAGACTTTGTAATTCTAGTAGTGGGCTTTGCATTCAATGCATTGCCATTACTTGTAATCTTTGCTTTATTGCCATGACGGACTTCACCCATCTCCTTTATCACATGTAGCTCCATTTTGGATCATCAAAGATGGATGTCTTCTAGCCCGTTACCATGGAAACAGTTATATCATGAGAACATAAGCCAGGTGCACTCGATCTGAAAAATCTGTGTCTCTTATATGATTGTATTGATGTATATACGTGTGTACATGTATACTCGAACCTGTACTGATTTATACTTGACACAGAAACACAGACACAGACACAGACACACACATACTTTTTTTCACCGTCAATTGGGGAGCTTGATTTTTAGGAATTATGTAACTGGGGAGATTTCAGTCTATAGCTCTACCATTCTTGTTTTTCAAGATTTTGCTGAATTTCCTGCAATTTCAAAATGCATTTCCAGAATAGCTAGTTTCTATTGATTTTCATTTGTAAGAGATCCACATACACATGAACTGGGGAGATTTTCAATTCTCCACATACATTGGTCTGTAACAACACGCACACACACACATCCCAAAATATGAAAATGTGGATAAATTAGACCACCCTTACAAGCCTGTGTGGGCCTGACGGCATATTTGCATCTAGCTAGGTATGGGAAACCACAGAGCTCGGTGTCTCGGTTACATGTATGTGGCGAAAAATCATATACACCTCTGATCAATACAATGCAAGTGTACATCCATCCACACACAAAAACACACACACAAACACACCTCTGCATGCACGTGCGCGCACACACACACACACACACACACACACACACACACACACACACACACACACACACACACACACACACACACACACACACACACACACACACTGACACACAGACACAGACACAGACAGACAGACAGACAGACACACACACACACAAAAAAATATACAAATGATTACTGGTATACAATTCTTGTCATTCGGGACACTGAACAAACAACGGCACCTCAGAGATTACACATGTACAACCTATTTGTCATTAATGGAATTGTGCTTTATTCATTCGAGTATTCTGGTAATTCATAACCATAACAAAAGTAAACAAGAATAGAAATTACACAATGTTACATAATAGCAAAAAATGTTTGAAATACAAAGGCTTATATTTGCACAAAATATACAGTTTAATTTCCTACCACTTGAACAAAAAGCTACCACAGACACACTGCCCCCCCCCCAAAAAAAAAAATGACATAAGGGCATAACTGACATTTTGGTGTTTTGGAGATATTGAACAAAATGTATTTTGTTCAACACGTAAAGCCCTATTTAGTGTCCTTTTAACAAGCGGATTATGAAACAAAGGGACACTTTTAATTAATATTTCTTTTGTTCTCCATGTTAAATATGATGTACTGAGTCCACTAACCTATATAACTCAATTTTGAAGAAAAAAAAAGTCAGTTATGCCCTTTTGTCATGGAGGGGAGGGGGGAATACAATTTACACAACTAAAACAAGCTTCTAAGCAGGTTTGTAACTGAACAAAGTCGCTACTACAATTGGTTTAATCAGACACTTGGTCTATTGACCTGTAACTGCTATGACTCTCGGTCAATGTATGTATCTGTTTTGTCCATTGTTGGCAAAATTATGGAAACATTACCATCACAAACAATATTTCCAGTATTTTAATCAAGTATTTAAATCATACCCTTCACATCTTTAATTATATCTGACAATGATGTTTTGATGTTTGCACACTATGGAAAACATGTTTTATATTCACAGGTGTTTGAGGTCAATTTCAAATTCTTTGTCCCAGTTAATAAGTTAGGTTGTGTACCTTCACATTCCAAACTGACCTCTTTCATTTGTACTAGTTATAGTTTTCACATTTTTTGTTGTTGCATAAAATTGTAAACAGGATGTTCTTGAAGCCCAGCTGTTTCTTGTTCATTTCACATTCCGGATTACAAAGTCCCGAAGAAAAGAAAACGATTACTCACAATTTATGAAGTGTGTTTCAATTCACAGAAATTAAGAAGCTTACTTGTTTAAATGGTATCAGGATTGAAAGAGGATTAAATTAAAAGTGGCATATTCTATTACTCATAATTTGCAAAAAAACTATTATTCACGGAAATTTAAAAGTTTTATAAATGAAATACTTTTGTTTTGTGAAACTGAAGAAAGAAAATTTTCATAGTAATTTAGTTTTGCATGAAAAGAAGACAGTTTTATGGAAATTGAGACGATTTATAGCTGAAATACATGTACTTTAGTTTCATAATACTGAAAAAAAGAAAATTTTCATATTAAGTTAGTGTTGTATCAAAGAAACGCTGTTCCAACTTCCTCAAAACAAATTGGAAAGAACGTTATTGATATATCCAAATTTAAATTGCACAATTGTATGACTTGTACACATATGGTGAAAACCAAATTTTTGGAGTTTCCAATTAGTCCAAAAATGTATCAGTCACATCAGTTAGTATACATGGTAACTTAACTGTAGAATACAACATGTCTATAAACAATAACACATCATCAGAATATTATTTTTTAAATAAAATGACACGTCGCAAACCAATATTCTACAACATCTGAAATGTGTAATCAACTATGTAATTGTATGCTTGTTTATTTATAATATCTAAAAGTAATAATAACTGGTCTCATACACTAGAAACACCTGTATTAACATTTCATTCAATTTAAGTAATACAACTACATGCCAGGTAGAATGTGCAATTTCTTTAGTAGTCCCTACAACAGGTACAAATATATTTGAATCACATTTTTTGATATGCAGATACTTAAAAGATCTGTACCATATAAATTACAACAAAAACGAAAAGGCATTTTTTTTTAAATAATGTAATCAGGACCTAAACTTTGACCTACTGAACAATATTCAATGATTATGTTTCTCAAGTAGACTTGCTTAACTTTGCCTCCTTGCTCAATTGGAGCTTTTTCTTTTACACTAACTTTAACTTCAACAAATCATATCAATTTCTTAACAACAGAAGACGATCCTCTTTCACGCAGAGAAATACGAGGTTATAATACGCACTGGTCATGCACTATAGTGCTCTCTCCCCGCGCTGTAGAAGCATGTCTATTGTTTGCATTCACACTCGAACGCATAATAACAAAGACACGCGTGGATATCTCAGTGAGAGAAAATCGTATCTATCATTGTTTTTGCCAATTCCGCGGGCCTTATCCTAGTCAATACAATTTGATTTTCACATTTTTAGAATCCTCAGACTTCCCACTACATATCCTCATCGTCAATATATTTATAGATCTCGCATTTTCATTTTATGAAGCGGCAAAGACAGACAAAATGAGAAGAACGGGGATCTTCCACGAGATTTTTTACCAAAAAGGAAGTCTTTAGACTCAAAACCGCGGGTCATAACGTTGACTTTGGTCACATATTTTGATCTAATCTTAAAGAGAAATCTTTGATTAACGTAAATCTCGTGTCAATAGTATTTTAAGCCTGTAGATTTGTTACAATGGCAAAAAATGTGCCAAAAACGACGGTTTTAGTTTCAATTTACCATTGTGTTGCAAAACGCTAGACCATGAAGAAAGTAAAAGATCGCTTAGAAATTGATATGATTTACTATGTAAATTAAAAATTTCATTGTAAGAAAGTGGGTACTTTTATCTACAACTTTTGTAGACACTTTTCCCCCATCATTCTGATGTCCAAAAAAAAAAAATAGCTTCCTGAAGATCATTGGTTAATGGCCATTAAAAATTCAAGATTATTTTTTCTGCAAGGGTGCAGCTCCACATACATGTACCTGCCAACCATGATGAAACCTAAGATAAGTTGTCTCAGATTGCTGTGCAGAACACCATACATTAATATTACCTATCTGCTAAAGATTTCTTTGTACAAGGAGGGGATTTGGGTACTTTCTGTCATGTGCCATGAATTTGTTCTGTTATTCAATTATTCAGTCGGAGAACCTTTCTTGCGATACATGTGGGATTCACAAAACGCCAGTTACTATAAGCATGAGTAAATTGTAATAATTACAGGCATTTCATGTGAATGCACATGCGTAATTGTAATAATCACAGGCATTTCATGTGAATGCACATGTGTAACTGTGAAAATGATAGACATTTCATGTGAATGCGCATGTAAAAGTATAATAATTACAGGCATTTCATGCGAAAGCACATGCTTTTAATGACATGCCTTATCTCGGGGCAGCTCATCTCGTAACTTTGTATGGCAAACAAAGTGACCACGCATGAATAGTATAGTAGTTATGTCAATGGAGGTAATTTGACTCTCACCTGTTCTATTTTGTTACAAGTATCATTGTGTATTGATTTTGCAGCAATCTTGAGAAAAATCATTGAGATTTGGGGCCTCTATACCTTTATTCTGAGCTTTCTAGCAAACTTCAATCAATGATACTTGTCAATGCCGAGTGATTATTTTGAAGGGAGTGATGTCATCACATCAAGAAACTTGAGTTAAAAAATTGGGGGACTACGGCCCACAGGTTATCAAACTTTTTGTAGTCTCCCCATTTTCTTGAATCATATTTTTGTGTAATTTTTACATTATGTTTATTTTTCTTGTATTTGTTCTTTTATGATTGAGAAAATGAATAAACTGAACTGAACTGGACTGAACTGACTGAAATTATTACAATTTTGATCCTCGCATCACTATCACGCAAGTGCATTTTGACTTATCACAGAATTGTATCCATAGAGACTACATATCATTTTGTTATATCCAATAAACAGATGGTTGAAGTGGCTACAGGCATGCAGGTGTATAATTACGAGCATCACATCAACGAAGCCAGAAGAAAGAAATCTGTGACAAAAACGGCATGCTTCCAACAAGTGGGATAGCTGCCATTGTACCTGGTGACAGCTCTATTTTTGAGATATGATATATCAGATTTCGGCAAAACAAAATCTGACTTCCCAGCTCCAAAAATATGTAAAAACCTCATTTTTACCAAAAAGTGAGATACGAGGTCTTCTCACCCGCGGAACGATAAGTCAAAAATATCACACACACACACATCAAGGTCTATATCAAGTCTTCCCTATTTTGTTTCATTTTCTTCTATGACCATTTCAAGTCAAGATTTGTTAAGGTCAAACCTATTGCAGCAGTCTGAACAAATGCAAACAAGGTTGATTTATATGTTAGTGAGACAAGTGAGAACTCTATCGTCGACTGACCTACACAACACCATTTTGCATCCGATATGAAAGCAATCAGTAGAGAGCAAGTTAGAGAGGGGGTAGTGAGGGAGCAACACCTCACGATAAAGTATGGCACAACCAAAGTTCAAATTGGTCATCTGGCAGGGGTAGATTGTGTTACAACATCTCATACACTCATTACAGGTATCTTAAGAAAAGTGAAGGAACAGCTGCGGATTACACGTGAATTCAATCAAGTCACCCTGTTCCAAAATTAATCACAATCATATCCAACAGTTCAACAAGGAAGAGAGTAATGCCAAGACAAAAAAAAACAGTTAATATACGACACCATAGGATAAAAAAATAAATAAATAACTTAATAAATTTTTGGCACGACCATCACCAGGTATGTTTTAAGTCTTATTCTTTAAAGTAAGAGAGAGCTAGAGAGAGAAAAAAATGCAAGTTGAAAACCACAAACACACACAAAATGTTTGTGTTTCATTTAAAACAGAATGTCAACTTACCTCCGTGATAAATATGGGACAATAGGGAGCTTTCGATTCGCGACGGTAAGCAAAGAGTACAGTGGGTTCGAGCGTGCAATCGATCTGCGCATGCGCAAAACCGCAAATCGTACCGTCCCCTGCTAGAAGACAACCGTACTCGGGGAAAATAGCGTTCGGTCTGAAAAGACAACGCTACAGCTGTATTCGTGTATGTAAACACTGTAATAGCTTGCGCGGGAATTCGAACGTGTATGATTGAAAGCTGAAATTATCAGAGTTAGTCAGTAATATATATGTGACTTGATTGTGTAGTAGAAGGAAATGGAATCTGACAACTCGGGTACCTGCTCGGTGAGTAATTTCAACGTTTTTTAAAGTCGTGCTGAACTAGTATGTAACGTAAGAATCTGTCTTCACTGCTTGTGCAGTTCTGCCATATCGTGCCCATGCCACAGGTATGCACGCAACGCAACTGAACAAGAACTTAGAAGAGTGGTGGCTAGTAGTAGTAGTACTAGTAGTAGCTATCAATTCCACAATAGGGCCAAAGCGTGATTGAAAAAGGCATTATTCTGTTGGTATTTTGTTGTTGTTGATATTATTTTTATTTTTACTGGTCATTAGCTGAACTGAAACTCGAAATTTTCAAGCAAGCAAGCATCAATATTTTGTTGTTCTCACTCTCTCAGTCATGTCAGTCATCTCGCTTGCATTCGATTTCATTTGATTTGGTATGTACCATCTTTGTCAGCCTCCATTTTACAATGCATGTGATGTGGTCAATGCAGCGTGCTAAGATAATAAATATGGTTATGAATGTGTTCTCATTTTTTCATGCAGCCAGAGGGAGTCGGTAGCAATGCTGGCGTCACAACAGGCACTGCCACAGGCATATTGACCACTTCCAAGAAACAGCCGAAGGTTGCAATGCGGTAGGTGTCAAATTTGTATTTGTAATGTAAAATGTAATGACCCTGTCACACCTAGCTTGATGATGTATATCCGTTAGATCTAATCAGCGTATGCTCTTTATTAGAATACTGATGTATCAACGAAACTTTTTTACAGGTACGCTGCCTAAAATATCAATATTTTTGTATTTGGGCTTCAATGGTTTACGACAGCATACGCAACAAATATTTCGTTTCCATACATTAGCATGTGTATGCCAGTATGATGGCTAAATTGTTGAGGCCGGTGTAGACCCTACATGTATATGGGCCACAACATGGAGTTGGGCGGCTTCTCATGAAATTGACTGACATTATACACTATGTATTTGTGAATCAAGCGGGTAGAATGTATGCGTAAGCCTACAGATCTATTGTCAGCGTTGAATAGATTTATGTGGCACATTGGAGGATGAAAAATTATTCATCAAATATGGCACATATGACGTCGATGTTAATGTTTCAGTCTGTGTGTCTTGACTGTGTTGATGGTTGAGATACATTCACAGAATTCTAATCTAGGGTGATTTTTGTCTCATGTTTATGGTGGGTTATACTGTGGTCTGTTTAATAGGGTAACATTTAAATTCCCCCCCCCCCTTTGATGTTTCGTGCAATTTGCTGGCAACGCGCAAAGCAGTTGCCGTGGCGTTTCATGACTTTTTTTCTCTTGAGCCTCGCACATCTTTTAAGACCAAATTTGCGACGTCCGGGTACGTGGTTTTGAAGTTACGTAACATTTCGTACTTGCATGTCAGACCAGAAATCGCTCAAAAACGTGATTTCCTGTACTATTTTAATACAAATTGCGTTTTCAGCCATAATTCATAAATGTATGATTATTTTTACTTTTAATAGGGTACTCCTTTAAATGGGTAAAGCATACATGTAGTCGTCATGCAAATTTAAATAACGCTCTCCACTTATGTGAAACATTACTTGTCACTTTGTCCACAATGTTGTCGTTTTTCTTTCGTGAAGTAGTATTAGAGAAGTTAATGGTTGTGATGTCATTGTTTTATCATTTTTGTTTGTATCATTTAGCATGAGCTGGGACAACCAGAAGGACCTTGTCCTGATTGGGGAGGTGATCCTTGCCAGACCCTTCCAGTATAAACAAGGAACCAGAGAAAGACGTCGTGCCTGGCAGCAGGTGGCTGATGCCATGAAAGGAAACAACTTTAAGGTTGACAAACGTGCTGTGCGAGAAAGAATCAGCCATCTCAAGGAGAAAGTGAAGCAACGAAACAGGAGGGAGAGGGCTGCGAGTGGAATTGCAGTTGTTGAGACAGAGGACGAGAAGACGATTAGAGAGAGCATCGGGGACATGCTCCAGGAGGAGGAAGATATTGAGAGTGATGGATTCAGCACGG
>JZLH01S0055526.1:40765-84295 GCA_001188425.1 Eucidaris tribuloides | reverse complement strand
ATTAATTACACGTGTTAAGATACTCATCGAATAAAATACAAAAATATAAGTAAAGAAAATATACCAAATATTTTTTCTTTTAAAAAGTTGTTTTGACATCAGTATGTTTTCTACTTTGTTGTAAGTAACAAACATAATTCTCTCGACCACATAATGTAGCTTCATTATGGTAAAAGAGAGTCATAAACTGCCATGAACACCATTTTTTTTTCAAGTCTTTGCTGAGTACTCTCAAAATGCATTCATCGAATGTAGCAAACGTACATGAAAAATGGGATTAAAATTCCTTTGAATTTCAGCTTGAATATCCTAATTTTGATCAGATCAAAATTAGGATATTCACAAATGAGCTATTCTAAAGAGAAAATACATATCTCCTAAGCAACAAACGTGGTTACTGCGAAATTGCTTTGAACTTCAGCCTAAATAAAACAACATTTTATGTTAAAGGAATGAAATTAGGTCACTGGTTCAACCTAATTTTATCTTAAAATAGCCCAAAATGTCACAGTTTGGGTGTTCAAAAATGGGTTTTGGGGTTGAACCAGGAAACTAATTTCATTTCTATCATGTATTTGGTTTATATTTTATTTGTTATAGTAGGGGTCTATTATTGTTATTATTATTATTATCATTATCATCATCATCATTATCACCATCATTATTATTATTTTTATCTTCCACACGCTTAAGCCTCCAAATTAGAAAACAATCAACACAACAAGCAATCCCAGTGAGCACCATATTACGTGAAACAGATACTGTATGAGATATGAATCAGTTAATGTTCAAATCCCCCCACAGTGTTGCATAAGAACGCCTACATCGTTGATCATCTTCGTACAAGATATGAACCCCTAGGATATCAACGTCATAGCTCTAATCCAGGGTTGCCCGTTTGGCGCGTTTAACCCCCAAACGCCAAATTTGGCGGGTTTTTTTTTATATCGCTTGACATTGAAGAATTCAAAGTGCACGCCAAACGGCTTTTTGGCGTTTGATTGTATGTTTGTTGTTGTTGTTTTTTGGCGTTTTACAGTGGCATACTTAAAAATCATTCTAAAATCCCGGATTTTCAGAGGATTTTCAGTAAATTAGGTGCCACAAGGGTCCATGAGTAGTGGTGCACATTCACGTGCAAAATCTGGCTGCACGTAAACCGCGGCACTCAAGTTTTCGGCCGGGGGGGGGAGGGGGTACTCAGATTTGGTTCCGACGAGGGGTGTGCAGCTGAAGTCGAAAAACCCGACCCTTTTTTAAGGGTCATTTTGGCGGAAAATGGTATCTACTAAGGGTTTTTATTAAGAAAAGTGGCATTTATGTGCATTTTAGCGATGAAATAGGCGAAAATATCTAGTGGAAATCGTAAAAATTCAAAAACATGACCCATATTTAAGGATTTTTCCCCAGAAACCATACCCATGTTTAAGGATTTTTTTGCGAAAAAGTCACCTACCTATTAGAGCTGTTCCGGGAGCGGCACACTTCTGTTTACCTTACTAGGCAAGTACCCCCCTCCCCCCCTCGGGGGGGGGGGAGGTTTCGGCTGCGGCAGAGAATTCATATGTGTTATAAATTCACTACAACGTTGTTTCTAACCACATCTAGGGTACGCTGCCCATAAAATGTATCAAATACAAATTTGGCGTTTTGAAAATCGGAAAACCTGGCAACCCCGCTCAAATCTGTTTCTCTCTTCGTTTTACACCACCGGCAGGGTCGGAATACAGCCCCGACAGCAACGGTGGGGACCGCCCCCAGCAGAAGACGAAGCGGATCCGGACCACGTTCACCGAAGAGCAGCTCGAAGTTCTACAGGCCAACTTCAACGTGGACAGCAACCCGGACGGACAGGACCTGGAACGGATAGCCCAGATCACTGGACTAAGCAAAAGGGTGACACAGGTGTGGTTCCAGAACTCGCGTGCACGACAGAAGAAGCACAGCACGCCGTTGGGCGAGATCGGGGGTCCCGGCGTTGGAGGCGGCCCCGGGGAAGACGGCTATACAACTCAGTCGGCACTGTCCAGTCATAAGATATCGGCGACGGCGGCAACGGCGGCTCATAATAGATTTGGTAAGTTCAATTTTTTTAATCACAGTTGATGATATAATCATCGTCTGTTTACAAGGATTATATTTACAAAGATTCACAATAAAGGTATCTTTTTTACAGAATTTTGCTGTATTCTCTGTGTTTGAAAAGTTCTCATAATCATCCTTTAATTGCAACTTTCTTTGGATTATTATATATCGATGAATTTATATTTTTTTTTAACAGTGCACAGAATTATCCAATTCATAAATCAAAATAAAAGTTGTTTATTATTCTCGTTATCATTGTTATAATGTATACTATTAGTAGTAGTAATATTATTATTATTATTATTATTATTATTATTATTATTATTATTATTATTATTATTATTATTATTATTATTATTATTATTATTATTATTGTTGTTGTTGTTGTTGTTGTTAGTAGTAGTAGTAGTAGGAGTAGTAGTAGTAGTAGTAGTAGTAGTAGTAGTAGTACTGCTGTTGTTGTTGTGACATAGATCTACATAATTCAGTATGTTATTTGCATTTCATTTGTTTGAAACAAATTTGATATCTACTTTGTTATCGTATATCAGCCAATCCTGTTTGTACGTTTTATTGCCTGAAGAAAATCAATGGTGCAATTGTTTCAAGACCAACTAGATAATTTCTTCAGACAGTGTGCTATAATCCTTTGATTTTTTGTTATTTATTGATCAAAATGTAAACTTTCATTCAAAAAGCATACTACATGTACATCTTTGACATGATTATTGAATAAATAAATAAAATACGCAAGCATATTATTATTATTATTATTATCATCATCATCATCATCATTAATAATAATAATAATAATAATGCATTATTATTATTATATTTATTAAATTATTATTATTATTATCACCATCATCATCAATAATAAATAATAATAATATGCCAATATTTATTATTATTATTATTATTATTATTATTATTTATTATTATTATTATTATTATTATTATTATTATTATTATTATTATTATTTTGAATATTGTTCTTTTAATCCAAATATTTTGGGGCCTATACAACTTACAAGCTTGCTTTAAATAGGCCCTATTCATATTTCTCTACATATATCCCTTGTCCTATTTACTATTGACCATTATGTAACATTTTGCATCACTATGTACAACATTTGTTTATATCAAAGTTTGACTATTTCTGATGTACAATTGTTTTGATTTTGTATGTTGTTCAACAGAAATATCAATCAATTTAAATGGAAATGGAAATTATTATAAACGATGGGCTATTTTGTTCTAAGTCAATTCGTCGGTTGTGTGTGTATATTGTTTATGATAAGGATTGTATCGCAATAAACATAACTGGACACCTGCTGTATTTGATATAACAATTTTCATTTTGTTCATTAAAGTAATCAGTATTTGTTGTTTGTTTCATTTTCCTTCAGCCAATATGATGGATTCCTGCATCAAGTGTGGAATGATCTACTGCCTCTGCGATAAAATGCCGGGCTGCCCCACGAAATCCTGACGAGAATCGCCCATCTTGTGCCGCAGTTTTGGCAAAACGACCCGAATTCAAACCGAAATATCAAAATATGGCTGTGGAATGTCAGAAAAACTATGCGTTACTGACAAAAATCGTTTTCAGCGGATGTGCGTCGTAGTTCCAACGATATGCAATGGTGCATGCATGACTTTGATATACGCAGGAAAACATTAATCATATAGACTTATCAAATTACGTGGAGATGTGCAATAATAAGCTTGGAGAGTAGACTAATCTTTGTGACGTCATGGATGCCCGGATGAAAATTCTGATCCATGTACTGTGGATGCTGTATCAAGAGGGATTCTACGGAAACAAGTTTGACTAATCATTTGGCTCACGGTACCGTAAAATGTATCTATTCGTTCGGTTAAGTGGACTAGAAACACTTTCTTAGCAATTATATTTGATCACGGAACCAGCGGATAAAAGTATTGATTTGTTGAATAGAGACGGAAATATTCAATTTTGATTATGTAAGGATTTGAATTTTATTGTTACATGTATAAGTATTTTGTTGTTGACTTGCAGATATATTGTGTTTATTTATGGTGATAGTGTAAACTGTTTACTTGTTGTCTTACATGTATCTTAAGGCCACCGCACACTACGCGATTTTCGGTCGCACGACTGCCGAATTTGGATCTGAAATAAATCAGCGTGTACGAAATATAAGCGCTTTTTTTTATTTCGGATCCAAAGTCGGCAGACGTGCGACTGAAAATCGTGGTAATTGTCGTAATTTATTTAAAAGTACCAGCCGAATACATTTTCGTTGCATTATTCATTAAGTTTTTTAAAACTCAGATATGGTCTAAAAAAACCCCACACAGTTTTAAGTATGAAAGAAAGTTTGTCTCAAAATTATGTCTTTCATCGTAATTTTAACTTCAATACATAATTATGACAAAACTAATTGTAATGAGGATCAAACAACAATTCTCTCGGTCAACTTCTGATCCAAGCAGCTTTCCACACATAAACACTAGATTTAAAGGTCCCCTAACATACAAATGCAAGTTGACTTTTGTTGATGCCTACTGATCTGTATGTATCGAGATTACATAATACTTAATGAAAATATGCGCAGAATAATTTTTTTCACTTTAATAAACCCCACCTCGAAAAAAAATCCTCCAGATTATCTTTATTCATATTCTGCATGTGACATCATCATCCTGTAACATTTGAGCTGAACAATAGACAAAGTAAAGTGTCTTACCACTTATATTACTACCTGCACTTTTTCACAACAGCATCATATGACATTCAAATTCAATTTATGAAGTCCAATAATAAAATGTTTCTTTCTGGCAAGTTTCTGACATAGCAACGGCTATAAAGCTACTGTCACACTGCGCCGTTTAACGATTCCGTCTGAAAAAAAAAAACGTGCGCGTACGTTTATTAAACGTTTATTGGACTTTTTAATTCGTTTTCAACTGGATTACAAACGTATCCTAACTTTGACAGACGGTGCTTTCCGTTCTGTTCCGTTCTATTTTATTCCATTTGCCACCGTCTGACACCGTCTGAGGTGAATATTTTAGACGGAGGCAGACGGAATCGTTAGACGGCGCAGTGTGACACAGCCTTAAGCTTCAAAGGGTTATCAGAGGTAGCATTGTATGAAAACATGATGCTATTTGTAGGCAGACATACGTAAAAGCAGAGTCACGATTAAGTTAAGTTATCAAACATGGAGCACATAGAGTATCGAAGTGTGACGACACTCTGGTTCTGAAATATGTGTGGACAATGGCAGAACCAGGTGCAACTCGTCGCAGCAGATTGTTTTACCAACAGGAGAGATGCAGTTGCACTGAGTTACAGTAAGGTTATTGTCCCCACATATTTCCAAACCAGTTTGACATCATCACCACTTCTGTTCTACGGTATATTTGTAATCAATTTGTATAAATATGTATACAACTACGCACAGCTTGCTCGGGAGATCAATCTATGTCCGTTATATTAATTCATATCAAGGCAACAACTTTACTTAATAATTCGTTTCCATACTACGTATAAAAATCGATTTATTGTTGTGTAATTAAAACAATATAAGTCGAGATGGAGACATACAGTAGATGAACGAATTGCTTCAACGGGGTCATATGAACTTTAATGTTGACTTCTTGCATGACACCAATACTGAACTTTATTATTGATACAATATTATTGATATATAATTCCATTCATGACAGATGTTCAAGGGATCTACTTATGCTAATTGCATAATGTTATGTAATTACTTAACCAGTGCTTTGCAGAATACGTTTAGCTGCATGTATGTGTTTTGCTTGTTTTGCCCCTGTCCATTGTACTTTTTGATGAAAACCCACGTTCAGCGACACGAAACCACGGATAATTAAATAATGGTTATTGTTAATAGTATTGTATTGTTGTTTTTGTTATTATTGTAATTATTGTTATTATTACTATTATTATTATCATCATCATCATCACTTTTATTATTATTATTACGACGATCATGATGATGACAATGATGCTAATGCTGCTGCTGCTGCTGCTGCTGCTGACAATGATAATGATGTTAATGACGACGATGATAATGATGCTACTGCTGCTGCTGCTGACAATGATGATGATGACGGTGATGATGGTGATGACGATAAAAATGAAGCTGATAAAGACAATTGTGATGATCAAGTTGATGATTTATTTATTATTATTATCATTATTACTATTATTATCATCATAAACAGAACTATTACAATGCAGTACTGACAACAGACATGACAAAATTTTCTACACAAAAAGATGTAGTTTCAAATTGACTTATCAGTAGAGAATAACATGTACCTAATTTAAGATTGTTATATACCTGTTCTCGTCATGTTACATATTTTATCGGTGTCTTATAATTATTTGCGACAATCTCTTTAGACCCAGGATGTTTTATAAATAATTAAAGTTCAAATTAATTTTTAAGCCTGACTTATTTTAAGTCATCGTGCGTTCCGAACAAATTCGAAATTTCAGGCTTCTACCTAAAACCTTAACGTACCACTCTACATTAATCTTGAAAATCATTATTACGAGTTGTTCCTTATACAAAATGCATGCTGAAACATTATTTTTTTTGTACTTTTGTGTCCCATGTGGTTTACCATCCTTAAGTCCCACTTTAAATTAAGACCAACTTTGCTTCTTTATGAAAATCTCCGTTGATGCAAACACGGATAGTTTTCTGCAATTAGAAATTCGAAATTTGAGATTTGAGATCATGAAACTGCGCATTTGAAATTCGAGATCTATATTCGTAATTTCAAATTTGAAATCCTTATTTGCTCCAGTTTGGTTCCATTATTTTCAACTTTAACGATAGTATGTCTTCGTTCATTGTCAATGTAGGCCTAACTGTAATTAAATTTTAGCAAACTGGTGAAACTATGGGGGCTTAACTTCATCGAGAAAGTACAAAAAAATTGGCATTTTCAAAACTTAAATAAATATCTACTGTATATAGCAATCTTCCCATAATTAACATGTCAAAATACATATGTGCAAATAATTTATACATACTGAAAATGACAAGCATGCAAATGAATTGAGTGTTCGCATAATTTGCCCTCTTTCTGCTCCCGTTCGGTTGACAAAAGTGTTTCACTTGCAATGTATAGTCTTTTTCTACGATTTACGTAAATTTGTTACGAAATCACGACCACAATTAACGACGAATATACTAAAGAAGGGTTATCGGTAAATTAGAATTTATACCACCCCAATTAAAGGTCTTTAAATTTGATTATATAATGTTGCCATCACTTGCGAAAATTAATTTTCACTCCACTAAAATTACAGGGATCTTTATATTTTTTCTTGTGTTTTTTTAATGTCATGTTTTATTTTTGTTCATTCTTGTTGGGACGTATCAGATATTATATATTTAAGACATGACGGCAAACCTGGTCCGACCCCACACAAACTGAAAATGTTCTAGCAAGGCCCACGACTAATTTCCATTATAAATTTGTGATTTAGTTTTACTCTGAGTCAACAATTACAGGTCGTCTGTTCCCACCAAAATCGTTATTGTAAATTTTACAATCAAGCAAATTAAGGATCTTCAGTAAAAATAGGAATACGGGAGAAGTATATCAATTGTGAAATTCAGTAACCGTGTTGTTATTCAATTATTTGTTTTGTTGTGTCGTTAGACCATTACTTGTGTGCATTTTCCCATCATGAAGCAAATGTTGTGTCATTTAAAAATATGTATGGCCATTCCTACTGATTTAACGACTAAGAAAATGTTCCACTATTCTACTGACTTATGAAATATGTAAACATAAAATAGAGAAATGTATGACATATTGGTCAGGAACTGTTTGGTGCTATAGTCGTATTCGTTAAGTGCAAAGTGGAAATAAAAACGTGGAGTGATAATACACGATTAAACATAATCTATTCGTTTGTAGTCTGTAAAAGATAAATTTATGCAAAGAAACGGCAGATTTCGTAATAATATGAGAGGAAAGCGGAAAAAAAACAAGTGTGTTCTATAGCTTGTATTTACAGAGATAATCGTACAATAAGCCGAAGTAATTTTTAAAACGATTACTTTAAAATATACACTCATGCTCATAATTCTGGAATATTCTAGAGACATTTTAGAAATTGCCATTTTTCCGTGAACGGTACATCCGGGATTACTATTTGCTCACGTCAGGTGAAACAATTCTAATCTAAGTATTTCAGGACTTCTGAGCATTTTGTAGCGTCCGACTCGACGCTAAAACCTGTGTTTAAAAATGGCGGTATTCAGAGTTGTTGTTGAGTCACGTGGTGGTTACGCGCGTTATTAGACTTGTGACAGACAATTCTGATGTTAATTTAATGATAAGTGACATAAGATAAAAAATTATCAGTTTTTGTGTTGTTTTTTTAATTACTTTAATTTAATACTGTTTTCATGAAAATATATATATATATAATTATAATTGCGCTCAAACGTACTTTAGGTTTTACTTTAGTCATCTCATGAAATCCAAAAATTGCTTCACATACTGCGTTACTGTGAAAAAAATACTTGTCTTGAAAATTTTGGACGATATAGGAGAAAGAACTAAGTATTCCATAATTATGAGCATGCGTGTATTTACAGAGATAATCGTACAATAAGCCGAAGTAATTTTTAAAACGATTACTTTAAAATATATTACAGTCCACAAAATACATTGCAACACATTACATATTTTAACATACAGTACAGTTCAGCATACATCAGAGTTGCCAGGTTTTCCGATTCCCAAAACGTCAAATTGCACGCAAACTTCGGTGAAAAAACGCCAAATTTGCATTGGATGCATTGGAAATACGTTGTAATCAATTTATAACACATTTGAAACTGGCAAAAACTGGTATACAGGACAGTACATTAAAGGCAAGGTTCATCCTGACGGTAAGTTGGTTTTAATAAAAGCAGAAAAATGAGAGAAACATATTTATAAATGTTGGCGAAAATCCACCAAAAAATAACAGAGTTGTGAAGTTTTAAAGTTTCAATTTTGTGACGTCATATGCAAGCAGCTCCCTATATGTCATGTACTATAAATTCCATAAATTATCATTTCTTTAATGGTTCATGATAATTGAATGGGGTTTTTTCATAGAACCCTGTATGAAGTAATGTTTCTGATAGAATATTGAATGCACAGGTAAAATCATTTTTAAATTTCTGAGAAAACGGCACTTTATGGAATTTATATCACATGACATATGGGGAGCTGCTCGCACGTGACGTCATAAATTTAAAACTTTAAAATTCCATAACTGTTATTCTTTGATGAATTTTTGTCAAACCTTCGTTGATACGTTTCTCTCATTGTTTTGCTTTCATTAAAACCAACTTGACGTCAGGGTGAACCTTGCCTTTAAGTTCATTAAACTACATGGCAGTACTTGAATGATATTACAATAAAATGCATTACATTTCACTGCATTACATTAGACTGCATTACAAAATAATACTTAATAGAGCATTATATCACAACCAAATTACACACCACTCATCACGCTCATTACACTGTATTATATCATCATAGCACATTAAATTTACATTACAATAATACACTACAATACACTACATTCCATTACACTACAATACACGACATTACTATGGTATTACATTGGATAAAATTACAGTCCATCATATTACATTACATTACATTACACTACATTACATTACACTATATTACATTACATTACATTACACTACACTGCATTACATTACATTACATTACACTATATTACATTACATTACATTACACTATATTACATTACATTACATTACACTACATTACATTACATTACATTACACTACATTACATTACATTACATTACATTACACTACACTACATCGCATTACATTACATTACACTATATTGTATCACACATTACAATGCATAACATAACATTTCATTACATTACATTACATTACAATACATTACATTACATTACATTACACTACAATACACGACATTACATTACATTACACTACAATACACGACATTACTATGGTATTACATTGGATAAAATTACAGTCCATTACATTACATTGCATTACATTACATTACATTACATTACACTACATTACATTGCATTACATTACGGTACATTACACTACATTACATTGCATTACATTACATTACATTACATCACATTACATTACATTACACTACATTCCATTACACTACAATACACGACATTACTATGGTATTACATTGGATACAATTACAGTCCATTACATTACATTACATTGCATTACATTACATTACATTACATTACACTACATTACATTGCATTACATTACGGTACATTACACTACATTACATTGCATTACATTACATTACATTACATTACACTACATTACATTGCATTACATTACATTACATTACATTACATTACATTGCATTACATTACATTACATTACATTACATTACATTGCATTACATTACGGTACATTACACTACATTACATTGCATTACGTTACACTACATTACATTGCATTACATTACGGAGTCATTACACTACATTACATTGCATTACATTACATTACATTACATTGCATTACATTACATTACATTACATTACACTACATTACATTGCATTACATTGCATTACATTACATTACATTACACTACATTACATTACATTACATTACATTACACTACATAACATTACATTACATTACACTACATAACATTACATTGTATCACACATTACATTACAATACGTTACATTACATTACATTACATTACATTACACTACATAACATTACATTGTATCACACATTACATTACAATACGTTACATTACATTACATTACATTACACTACATAACATTACATTTTATCACACATTACATTACAATACATTACATTACATTACATTACACTACATAACATTACATTGTATCACACATTACATTACAATACGTTACATTATTACTGACTGTATGAATTAAGGAGCGTTAAAAAGGACATAATCGTGATAATAGACAATGGTTTCTTCGCATATTATCTTCAAGTAACACTTTCAAAGATTTCCATTAAAAGGGTAGGTATTTAAAAAGGTGTTGTTGTATAAACAGTTAAATTATTTTCAAATTTATTGTTGCAAAATAATTGAGCGGAGGGATTTGTTTTTATTTTAAAAAGATCTTTAAGAATTGAAAACCTTAAAAATGTCAGGATGTTATACATTTTTAATAGTATGGCCCATCATGATTACGCATTTGCGCTTATAAGAAGTGAAAATCTACATAAAATTAGCGTGTGTTTGAGAACTACATATCTGTTTTTTAACCAAAAATAGATTTATTGCTCCAACTTGAATTTATTGATACTATTGATCACTCCAGAAGTATTATGGGTAATCGTGTAATTCCCATCGGACCACCCAGTTCAAACACACCCTCTTCAAACTGACACACACACACACACACACATACACACATACACACATACACACACACATACACACACACGCACAACACAAATACATACACACACACACACACGCACATACACAATACATACACACACACATACACACATACACACATACACACACAACACATACACACACATACACACACACATACACACATACACACACATACACACACGCACGCACACACACAATACATACACACACATACACACACACATACACACACATACATATACACACACACACATACACATACACACTCACAAACACACACACATACACACACACGCGCACACACACACATGCAAACACACACACATGTAAACACACACACACACACCACACACACACACACGCACTACAACAAACGTTCTCACAGTATACTAAACAACATTAGTTGAACGTGTAGAGATTGAATTCAGCTATACGATCATGTCGTAATTACCCAATTACAATTTTGGCACCCAACTGGTCGCTTTCCACACCTTTCTTAAAACGAAAACACCTCTTAAAGGAAGAAAAAATCGAATGTATTTAGAGAAGCGATCTGCAGCCGCATTTTACAATCAAATTCTATCGGAGATCCACGAGTTCTACGCCGTGGCGTCCCCCTGCCGAGCTGATCCGCTTTCGATTGACGGACTCCCTACGGTGCTACAAAACAGAATAAATACTCATCAAAATAACTTTATCTCCCGTCGAAGTTTGGAGGTCAGCGGCCTCTCAAATTTCCTTTCTCTTTCCCGAGAGGTCCTGAAAAGACTTGCCTCCTTCTTTTGTGGGGGTTACCTCTCTCGGTTTAGTATCCTATCAATACATCTTTTCTCACTCCCGAATAGGTTCGACCAAAAAAGGGTTTTTGATGGGACTGTGGTTTCTGTTCTCCAGAACAAACAACGTTTATCTGAGTAAACTGAAAACGTGTCTTCAAATTAATACGAGGGGAGGATGTATTTGAAAGGGGTGACATAATGATTTTCTAAATGCCACAAGTGACAAAGTCGCTCCGTACTAGCGGGTTCTGACCGAGTTTGCTCATAAAGGGTAATGTTTCGGAGGTAAGCGCCGTTTTGCATGTCATACATGATGACAAAATTAAAAACCGCAACACCGACGATGATGATAGTGTAGATCCCACACACGATGCCTGAATCACGTAATAGACCATTTTCATAATGTATTCAAATTTAAACTGTATACTAAGAAATCAAGACTGTACATTAGAAGCAAATTTTTCAGCCGACGAGCTGTCAACGATTGGAACAGTCTGCCCAATGAAGTAGTCAATGCTAAGACAACTGGACAAGTACTGGAGGGAGAAACTGAAGATTCCAAACCGTCACTCCTCATACCACATTCACATTAGTTATACTTGTCAGTTCAGTTGCTACAAAACCTGAAGTGCAGACTGGGACATCTACAGGATTTCATCCCATTATTCCGTATCGTGATGCTGATGCTGATGGATGCTTTCTCTTCCGAAACCTAGTGATGCATGGGCTATTTCTTTCACACGTTCTTATGAATACATTTCAATATCGAAAATAAAACTTGCATATATTAGTTATTGCTATGTCCGGCAAGCTATCAGGTTGTCAAGAGCAACCTTTGTCAGAATAGTATATGCACAAAATTTGCATTTATTATGAAACAGGTTTATTGAATAACGAAGCGCTTAGTTTCGAAAAGGCGCTCAAGTCACCTTTGTGATTTTGAAGAATCATACTTTTTCTTTGCCAAAATCTGTACACGTGCATTTGGTAAACAAAATAAGATAACAAATAATATTTTTTACTTGATCTGGAGAAGAGAGTCCTTGGGGCACACATTCCTGGAAAGCGTAGTAGAGGAAGACCTAGATGTAGATAGGACAGAACAGTGAGAGAGGCTTTTGGTACCATGGAGAAAGCAACTAGAATAGCTCAAAACAGACGATTGTACCACGCTGCCATAAGGGAAGCTACGCTCTGATTAGAGTATGCTATGACGAAGACGACGACTTGATCATTCAAGTGGCCTCAAAAGTTCAAATGGGTAGATACATAGCTAAAATGCTGATGTTGATTACACTAGACCGGTTTACTTATCATATTCATTCTTTAAAGATTTTTCTTCCTTGGGCCTATTAATAGCAACGAGCTATATTATAAACATAAATATAATGCACTTGAATACAAGGAATTTGCATTGCATGCATTAGCTGTTGCTATGTTGAGATAGCCTCGGGTAAGCTCTGACGTTGATAAAAATGGATAAGAACCACCTTTGTTGAAAGGACATTGAACCGGTATATTTTGTGGAAAATGGTCTTAACACCTTTTGAAACTAAGTACGATGAACAACGATTTGCCATTTCGAGATTTTTCGGCGAGGGTCAAATTTAGTTCGTTAAATCTATTTGAAACATATGCATACCGTATGCATACGATTTGAAGAGTGAATAGTTCTTATGAATTTAAGTGAGTTAAAAACAGTGTTCGTTGATTAATAATTTCGATTAATGTGACATAATTTCAAGGAAATTACAGCTTGTCTCCCCAACAAAGTATACAAGTCAAAAGCGCCCCCTTTGGCAATAAGAAAATATTGTAGTGACTGACGCTTACATCAACGTCAAGGGCATAGTCTTAGCTTTGAAATGGCATTTGTTCTGTCCAATTTGCTTATTTCAATCTCGAGATATGTTTAGATAACCACGAAAGTGTAAAATCACATTGTACCACTTTCACGAGGGAAGGGGGCCTGATCTATGCTATCATTGACTGTAGAAGAAGTGGCACAATTATGAATTCACATTGTCGTAATTTGTACACTGACTAGATTGTAAATCCAAGCTAGAAGGAATTGTCTTGATTGGTTTATTTGACTAGAAACAAGCATTATTTCTTCCGCAATTTATTACTCACTGACCCCCTGATAAAAATTGATCCAATAAAAAGCTACACAACAAATTTCACCGTATTCTGATGATAATAATTGCAAAACAAAGAAGAAATGTATGACTATGAAATTTCCACAACTGAAAATTTAAAAGGCATACTTAACTCTGGAAGCATTGTCTCCTAAATTGAGCTGGACTACTTTCCATCTTGCCATTTTCTTTTTAAGTGATATCTAACATCAAACTTGTATAAAAATGCAGGAGGCATCATCTCAAGTGAAAATTTGATTTTGATGGTGATCTCATAAAATATTTTTTTTTGTGATCTTTATTTCTGATTCCATATATTGCCAAATAACATTAAAAAAATCACATCCACTTGGAATGTGTTTCCAAAATACAATTACACATAATTTTCAACTGAAATGTACCAATCAACTATTATGTATATTTGAATTAGACTTAAATGTATAAACATATAAGAAAATGATTTTTCTTACACATGAAGTTAATACTTAATTATGGTAAAATACAGACAATTATTACCAATTAGCACACATATTTAATATATATAAAAACAAATAAGTGAAAGAATAATGGGTGCCATTGGAATTAAGCAAATGCAGTTGTGGGTGTACTGAGCTTGGTTTGTGAAGTTTTTTAAATGCGAGAATGAAATTGTATATATATATGTGTGTGTGTTTGTTTATGTGTGTATGTGTGCGAGAGTGCGTGTGTTTGTGTTTGTTTGTTCATGTGCATGTGTGTGCGTGTGTGTGCATGCGTGTATGTATGTGTGTGTTGTGTGTGTGTGTGTGTGTGTGTGTGTGTGTGTGTGTGTGTGTGTGCGTGCGTGTGTGTGTGCGTGTTTGTGTGCATGCGTGCGTGCGTTATCATACGACGACCCCTCGCTATATTATGGACTGATGTTAGAACTATAGACTATTCACAATTTTGTTTTTATATGTCATAATTTATTTTTCAAATCTCATCCCCCTCCCCCCCCCCAAAAAAAACTATATATATATATATGACAAAACAGATATGTCTAGGCGACTGTCTTCTAATTTAAAAAAATAATAAATAATAGACTTGGAAATACAATTAACATGTAACAGAACAAAATGACACATATATACCCATAAAAAAATGATACATTACAAATTACTAATTTTTCGGTATAGTCCTATACCTATTATGACTACTTTTACCATAAAGGACAAGGAATATGTGCATTTACTTAGATTTCTTTGATGTTCAGAAGTGTGTACGTACTTGTTGTTTGTCAATTTCTTTGTACTTTTGTTTGTTTTCAAAGTGGTCTTAGACCAGAATAAGTAAACAGCTGCAACAAAGTCCATATCACCAACATTATAAACACAGTATAGCTTGCTGGATTATCGCTCTTAGCTGCTAACTCCTTTCCAGAGTTTTCCCAGACTCAGATTTGTTTGTCTTGTTTCATTCTGCATCGCTTGCTAGTCCCAGTGATGTCTTTTCACCTGCTGTGAATTTGTAGTTGTCATAATGTATAGTCTTTAACGCCAGACAAGAATGTTTCTTCGTTTTGAAAACTTAATCATGCGTGTTGGCCGGAGAACATTGAAAAAAAAAATCCCACTTTCCGTTCATTTCTTTTCCCTCTTTATCACCGAAATCTATTCATTAGTGGCACTTCGACGTGTTTATAGAAATTCGTAAATGCCTCCCTTTTAGAAGATCCATCTATCGACGAAGCGATTAGAGACAAATTTTGCGGGCAATTAGCGCCCGTCCCGTAGCCAATCGTTTTATTATAATGTAAGCGGTTAGGAAATAACTTCTCGCTATAACTTTGAAAAGTTTCTGTCAAATGCTGTCTGTCATTACAAAATTTCACGTCAAGAATTCGGAAGCAACGTAACGTGTTTTTCATCACTTTTAAATTGGAGGAAGCAACCAATTCTGTCAATGCTTTCAAGAAACTGTCATTGCAACGAAATCGGGACAAACAGACATTCAAACAAATAAACAAACACATTTCGCTTACAGGATTGCAAGATAAACCTTATTTCATTTCAATGACTTTTACATAATCTTAACAACAACAAAACAGTGAGAACCTAAAATATATATATATTTTTTAGAAAAGGCAAATATTTACATTCAGTATAAAGTTTATTTTGTCTACAAAGAAGACAAATGATTATTAAAGAGAACATGTATTGTCATTCGCTCAAAACAATTATTCATTAATGGAGAAATGTTTCAACCAGTTGATCTATAAATATCATAGGTGGTAATTTTTTTTAATTACGATATTCGTGATACTTGCAATTTAACTGCATTCCATTCAATATCATATATATTAGTCAATTTTTAACTTAGTATAAGTATACTAATTTAATGTATACAAATATTCTACATAGATCGATAACACACGTAATTATACTTTGCAATAATTAAAGCCATTTCAACAAATTAAAAAATTCAATAAAACTATGGCAATAGTTTCATTTCACGTCTTTATTGAACGAGACAACGTCAAGTGAAAATTACTGTACATATCATTTTAGTTGTTTATTTTGAATACATAAGGCAGCATATAATTTATAACTGCAATTTTTTTACAGATAAAGTGCAATTTTATGTAAATTATACACGAACTTTGCGATAACTTAGTAAATAAATGTGTTTTAATAGGAAAACGTCATGAAAATGGTGAAAGGCGCTAAAATGCTAGGTTTGTACAAATGCAGTCTCCTCAAGTAAGAAATTACAAAATCAAAAGAAAATAGTATCTATATGAGTTATTTGTTATTTTGAAGTGCTCTTTGGGAAGATCTCTACTGCAAAATTGAGTAACAAGAGAGCAAAATTAGACTAGGACAAAACCAAAGACATCACAATCACCCCTGAACTCAAATAAATATAAGCAGTAGTCCAGTATACAAGCGTTCCAGCGACAGACAACTTCAACTCCGAACATGGTGTAGGTAGAATGTTGTTGAAAATCATAATAGGATTACCTCAAACGAAAATCAGTTGACAGGGGTTATCTTGGTGAAGGAGTATCCTTCAAACGTATGCTTGAAAGAATCTAATGTACAAATTATAATCATTTACCATTTTTGTCTGGTTGTTTCCAAAACGTTGCATGGGAAACAGGTATTTGGGTGAAGGAGAATCCTTTAAACTTGTGTTTGAAAGAATCTAATGTGAGAATTTTATTTATTACCCTCTTTTCTGGTTGTTTTCAAACGACTGATGGGAAACGAAAAAACAAAATATCTGCAACTGGAAACCTTTGAACAACTTGGATTAATTTCCTCATCCTCCTCCGTCTTATTCTCCCCCTTTTCCTGTTCTCCTCCTGCTCCTCGTATTCCTCCTTTTTAATTTTCTGTTTTCGTTCCTCTGCTTTTTTCTTCTGGTCGTTTTTTAATTTTCCTTTTCCTTTCCTTCTTTGTCTCATTCTTCTCATTTCTTCTTCTTATTATTCTTCTTTTTCTTCTTCTTCGTCTTCTTCTTCTTCTCCTCCTTCTTCTTCGTCTTCTTCTTCTCCTCCTCCTCCTCCTCTATACCTTCTTCTCTCCCTTCTTCTTCTCCTACTCTACCTTCTTCTTCTTCTTCTTCTTCTTCTTCTTCTTCTTCTTCTTCTTCTTCTTCTTCTTCTTCTTCTTCTCCTCCTTCTTCACCTTCTTATCCTCCTCCTTTGTCACCATTTTTGCTTTTCTCTTTCTAATTTTCTCCTTCTTTTTTCACCACATGTTGTCGTGACAGACATTCCGGATGCTGCATGCAGCAGCGTCTCTATCCGTCCTCTTCGCAAAGTGTAGTGAAGCCACACAATGAAACAAAAAGGAAGAAACGAAACAAAAACTGACAGATTATGCCTCATTAGAACGGATTTGGTGGGCGCAGTTTCTTTAGCTTGAATAGGCGATGCTCTGTCGCATTGAGGACCGTCTTTGTCCACCAAGGACCCCCGTCCGTCACTCACCTGCCAACGTTGGTAAAACCAACCCCACAAACCAACATCCTATAACTTCATTGCGTTTAATCTCCATTTAAACGCTTTAAAACCTGTCAGCGGGCACTAAGGAAAAGACGCTGAAAAGAAATCGCTTCAAAGCCCGCCTTAAACGTCTGCTGAAAAGAACAGAAATATTCTGAGAATGGAGATAGAGTGATTCGACAATACGAGAACAACGAGTTAAAAAGACATCTATAGATGTGCGAAGTTAATGCTATAAGGATGGTGTATACTCGCGGAGTAAGGCAGATTTTGTGTTCGCGTACCTTGGTGCGGTTTTCCCATTTTTCGGAGGGAAGGTCAATAGATGGGGTGGCGCCGGGCTGACGCGGGCACCAGACTGGCCTGGAGAAGGCTATAGAATGCTATAGAGTAAGCGTTCAATTGACTAAGTGATAAATGGACAATGGTGTGACAGGCTTGGCGAGGTATTGGTCATGTATTGATTGGCTAAATGCGTTGAATAAAGTGTTTACCGCACACGTCAAATGTCAATCATTTTACTTAATGTGATATCATCTTGACGAGTGGAGGATGCCATAATGAGGTGACGAGCACTGCTACGGTGGTGGAGATGATCGTGGTGGTATCTGGGGATGAAGTCACTGGGGAAGATGATGTTGATCATGATCATGACGATTGATGAGTATGATCATAGTGATTGATGAGTATGATTATGGACGATCATGATGATCAAAATGATGATCGTTTTGGTGATGGTATATGGGGGTAATGGTATTGGGGGTGGTGGTGGTGGTGGTGGTGGTGGTGGTGGTGGTGGTGGTGGTAGTGGTGGTAGTAGTGGTGGTGGAGGTGATAGTATAGGTGGTAGTGTAGATGATGATGGTGGTGGTGGTGGTGGTGGAGATGGGGTTGATGATGACATAGATTGTGATGATTATTATGACGATAATGATCATAAATCTACGATGATTTTGACGATAATCATGGCGGAGGAAGTGGTGGCGGCAGTGGGGGTAATAGGCCTAGATATAGTATTTATAAAGATGATAATAGTGGTGATGGTGGTGATCATGGTGGCAGTGCTGATAATAAAGATGATTATGATTGAATGGTGGTTGTGCTGGATGTTCTGGTGATGGTCATGGTGTTGCTCCTCGTGGTGGTGGTGGTGGTGGTGATGTTGGTGTTGGTGTTGAAGTGTAGTAATAGTAGTGATGATAATCATGATGACAATGACGAAGACGACGATGATGAAGATGATTATGGTGACTTGGTGACGGTGGGAGTGGGCATGTTGGTGGATGTGTTGCGGAGAAGAATAAGAAGAAAAAGTCAAGTATGTGTACTGAAGCAAGGTATGTTTCAATGTCAACGCAATTTTCACGGTGGTAATAGCCGGAGGTAATAAGGAATTTTTTTGTTTACGGAATCAAAAGTTTTCCATCGAAGACAGTCTATCGAAACAAAACTAACCATAAAACACACAAAATGAAAAATATAATACATTCAAACAAAATAACCAAACTGTGTTGTTTTAATGATTTATAGAGTAATAATTGTCTATTGTGGATGGTAGTGCCATGAAAAGTAAATAGAAAATGAGAAAAGGAGGAATACGAGGAGAAGGAGCATGAAGAAGAAGAAGAAGAAGACGAAGAAGAAGAAGAAGAAGAAGAAGAAGAAGAAGAAGAAGAAGAAGAAGAAGGATGATGTAATGTATACATTGAACGATTTCAACCTTCCAGCATAGCATGTATTCAGTTTTTCTCAAAGACCTTTTCAATTCAATTCAATGAAATAAGAATACAGGCGGAAAAAGAAGATATCGCCGTGATGTCTGTAAAATTCTGTAAATTCAATTGTTATGGATATCCGTAAGAACTATCAAAGAAAAGCCTACACGGACTCGATTTAATTAATTAGCCCATAAAATCATGACGTGTCATTTCAGGGATTTCTTAATCACAAATTTCCTTGTCACTGCCGCTGGAAATTGAAGATTTAGCGGATTAAAAAAAATGTGACCTTTCGTCTTAATAAATTTGAATTAGTTTACTGAATGTATCCTTAGGATGTCTTGCGATATGATTGTGTAGATACCGCTCATTTTACGAGAGCTTTCTTCTCCTACTCGTGTAATTAATTAGCTAACCTCATTATATTCTACTCATAAATTCGTCATTTGTACGTTTTGCCCTGTCTTTGTTTATTGCGTATTGACGTCATTTAACAATTTGTATATTCGTATTTGTATTTTGTATTTCATGTGCATTATGTAAATTAATATAAAATAAACAATAGGATATTATAAAATACGAGTAGAGAGTAGTATATATACATACGTAGTAGTTCAGTTACCATGAGCTTTGGTTAAGTTCGAATTACAATTAACTACGTAGTAGTTTTAGTTATGGTCGGAATCTTATAAGCGAGAGTTAAATATACAGAAAGTACATGCTGTTGTCTACCGGTATTATCCAAACTCACTAAAAAGTGTTAGACTTTAATACCAATCAATCAATCAATTAATCAATACCAAATTTAGTTAATCGGTTAGTGAGTCAGTTGATTAGTTAGTATGTCACTAAGACAGTTATTTCCTTGGTTGATTAATCATTATATCAACCGTCTACTTATTTAAACATCAATAATATGATTAATATAATATACATTACAAATAAATTCAAACATAATAAACACAAATATGAATGAATTAATGAATTCATCAACAAATGCTTTCGTACCAATACCGGGTACAGATACTAAAATTCACATCAAAATAATAAAATGAATAAACAGATTTGCTAATCAAATCAATAAATATTTCTTGCATTGAGAGCAAGATTGTAAAAAATCGCAAGTGGTAAAGTCCAAGCGTAATGAGTAAATGGGCGTTCAATTATACAATTCACTCTACTTTGGGAGCTTGTCAACTTTCCAGAGTAACACAGAATTCGTTTATCGAGCTCAGTTCAAAATAAAATGCACACAACAATATTTAAATTGGGGTAGTTAATCTGCGTATAAGACCGCCGACTGAGCTACAAAAAAGGTCAATCATACACAAAAAGCTCCGTTTAATGCTTTGTATTTTAGATGATACGCGACTGTCACTCAATAGACCCTTATCATTGAAGGATATAAAGTAAAAGCCACTTTCTCCTTTGACAAAGGTCACCTAAACATACTTAAACACGTTCCCTTTTTGGCTACTAGAAATGTAGCCTCCTATTCATCCGGGTTCTTCACCCCATTAGAGTAGAAAGGAGAACATTCGGAAACGGGGCAAATCGAATATTCTTTCTTTGGCATTTAGACATTTTCTATTCAACATAAAGCACGGCACAATAGACCTAACAGGAACGAAGTAGCGAAAATAATCAATTGAATATATAATGCACATACTTTTAGCCGACACAAAGGCACTTGGTATTTCCAAACAAAATAATTTCCGACAATTAATCATCAATAAAATCACTTAGATCATCTTATGGATGTGCAGTTCTAATTTGAGGGAAATGTGCGATTGTCGATTGAGCTTATAACCACATTTATTCTGATCCATTAGGCCACAGACAAAATTCGATTATGGCGATCGAATTTCGTTTAACATAATCCTTCTAACATGATTCGTTACAGCATAGACAGGCGACATTTTGAAAACATATATCGATCGCAACTTATGCGCGACTGCGGACCATGAAAACGAGCAACTGTGTTAGATGATGATTTTCAAACAAAATAATTAAGGCCAATTATATATCGGCAATTACGTCAATTTACACATTCAGTGTGCTTTGTTTCGATTACTAATAAGTGTCATCTGCTATATACGTAACGTAGTACTACTGACAATGGTCATTTGGCGTAATAAATAGGCCTACTTAGATAGTGAACACAATAATCTACCTTTTTAATTGTGAAATAACAAAATAGTCCTTCAAATTAAAGTAATCAAGTAAATCGATACGTAAAAAGACGTTTATCTTTCCAAAATAAGTTCGTATTCTTTCTTTCTCTAATTTCCGTACTCCTGTACCACCTTTCTTCTTCTTCTTCTTCTTCTTCTTCTTCTTCTTCTTCTTCTCTTCTTCTTCTTCTTCTTCTTCTTCTTCTTCTTCTTCTTCTTCTTTCTTCTTCTTCTTCTTCTCTTCTTCTTCTTCTTCCTTCAACCCTCCTTCTTCTCAACATTCGGCAATACTATTACTGACACTACTTAAACTGGAGAAGTATACATTGCACACTGAGAGATGAACATTGCGTCAACAATTAATTTGAATAGGGCATTACATCCACAAGGACAATTTGAAGAACCCAGTTTGTTCATTATGTTTTAATGTGTTATCTTTTCAAAATTTGTTTGTGTGTTTTGTTTTATTTGAACAGACTCTCTTTGATGGAAAACTTGCTATTCCGTTAACATAAATTCCTTGCTTATTACCCCCGGGTTATTGCCACCATGAAAATTGCGTTGACATTGAAACAGACCTTGCCTCAGTACTCACAGCCGTACATGTAGATAGAAAGCTCGCCCTCAGACGGCTGGAACTGACAAACGATGTCATATGGAAAATAATCCTCTTTCAAGGGTATAATTATCAGGTAATGTAATGTTCGCTCCACAAGATCGGTTGTTTCGGTATAGTTTTGGTAAAGGGTAGAATGAAATTCTTTGTAATTAGGCCTATGTTTTTTGTATACACCTATATGATCTATCAATGCCCTGAAAATTGCTCGCTCTGAAACTCTCCCATTTTTTAGATTATAGTTACGGTAAAAGTGACGATAATGGTGATGATGATGATAAATGATGGTGACTGTACAGCGTGTCCCAGAAAAAAATGTCCCTCTCATAGACTGCTAAATTTATTCCAAAATCGAGTATCATTCTGAATTTAGTATTCAGATTTAGAAAGCTAATTTCATTTTCTAACTTCTGTAAAAATTTCATTTGTTTCGTTTCATTGGTTTTGAATACAGAGTCTATTATCTAAGAGCAGTGCTTTTCAGTCCATTCCAAGTTTACAGTGATACATCAATGTATCAACCTGAATGGAAACCAGGTGAAAGGATGTGCAGGAGAACTAATAAAGGTATACAAGCTGGACATTGAAGGACAAACTATCAATGGAACAAACCCGGTGAAAGCACACATTACCAGGGGAACTGAATTTTGATTACTTTTCATTTTAAAAAGTTAATGAACTTGAGTTTAGTTACTTAAAAACAACAAGAACACAGTCATTGATATAAAAGTGAAGCATGGACTAATGCAGGGTATGTCTAGTAGTGTGCCTTTCTCTTTAGCAAACTTGGAATGAGCTGAAAAGCACTGCTGTTACATAAGAGCCTGTGTATTCAAAACCAATGAAGCGAGACCCTTAAAATTTTCACAGGAATTACAAAATAAAATGGGCTTTCTAAATATGCAAACTTAGCTGAGCATAAAACTTGATTATGATAATTATTTGGTGGTCTACGAGAGGGACATTTTTTCCGGGACACGCTGTAATGACCGTGTTTGTGATGGTGACAGTAATGGTGACGATTGGTAATGATATTGGTATTTGCTTTCCGTATACATGTATGAACAACAATTATAAAAAAAAGATACCAGATAAAATCATACGGATGGATAGCCCTACTCAACGGTGCCAATAATTATGAAACTGCTGTTTTACAGAGGAAAAAAATGGTGACAATAGAGATGGTGACTGTAATGATGTACTATTTCCGATTATGGTGACGATAATGGTGATGGTGACGGTAATATTGACGACAATGGTGACGATTATGGTGATGGTGGTTGTAATGACGGAGTTGGTGACGGTCATAGTGATGGTAATAGTGTCGAGAATGGTGACAATAGTCACAATAATGGTGATGATAATAGAAATGGTGACTGTCATGACGGTGATATTGCCGATAGTGACGAAAAATGGTAATGTTGACGGTAATAGTGACGATAATGGTAGTGACGGTCATAGTGATGGTAATAGTGACTTTAATGGTGACGATTACGGTAATGATAATACAAATGGTGACTGTAATGACGGTAATATTGCCAATAATGATGACGATAATGATGACGATGATGGAGATAGTGACTGTAATGAGGGTAATATTGCCGATTATGGTGACGATAATGGTGACGATAATGGTGACGATAATGGTGGTGACGATAATGGTGGTAACGCTCATAGCAATAATAACGATAATAGTGACGATTATGGTGACGATAATGGTGATAACGCTCATAGCGATGGTAACGATAATAGTGACGATTATGGTGACGATAATGGTGACAACTCTCGTAGCGATGGTAACGATAATAGTGACGATTATGGTGACGATAATGGTGATAACGCTCGTAGCGATGGTAACGATAATAGTGTCGATTATGGTGACGATAATGGTGGTAACGCTCGTAGCGATGGTAACCATAATAATGCCGATTATGGTGACGATAATGGTAATAACGCTCATAGCGATGGTAACCATAATAATGACGATTATGGTGACGATAATGGTGATAACGCTCATAGCGATGGTAACGATAATAGTGACGATTATGGTGACGATAATGGTGACAATCACACGCTCATAGCGATGGTAACGATAATAGTGACGATTATGGTGACGATAATGGTGACAATCACAAAATGCAGAAATGACAGAAAAAAAGTATCCCCTTTCCTCAAAATGGTTAAACTGAAAAAGTAACCTTTTTATGAAAGACGACATGGGTGCTAACGGTTTAAAATTCAATTCCTTAAAGGTTAGTGACATGATTGGGAACACTTGAAAATGCCTCAAGAACCAAATGAGTTGAAATATCTATACTCACGGGAGTAGCCTTTTTCATAGGTTGAGTTTACAATCAAGTATGGATGGGACAAGACAGACGGAAGCACATACAGACAGACAGACAGACACACACACACACACACACACATGCGTGCACACACACACACACACACACACACACACACACACACACACACACACACACACACACACACACACACACACACACACACACACACACACACACACACACACACACACACACACACAAACACACACATACACATGGAAGCCTGCTTGGACTGCTTTCTATGTCTTAAAGGTTAGTGATATGATTGGGAACACTTGAAAATGCCTCAAGAACCAAATGAGTTGAAATATATACCAACTATACACTAGCCGGAGTAGATCTCCTAGCTGGAATGATTTGTCTCTCATTTGTTTACTTAAGGAGACTCAAGCATGAACATTAATTCTATTGGGGCACGATAAAAATAAGACCCATAGAGAGCCACACAGCAGGTTCGCCTGCCACAAGAGATATTGACATTAGTTATTTTAGAATAAGTCAACGTTTGACAAGATTTTCACAGGAGAATCCTTGCATAGTTTATTTGATTCTAGAGTAATTTCAGCCCAAGTTGTGGACTACCCCCAATCATGTCAGTTACCTTTAAGACTTATTTTTCTGATAGGCGTGTAACACGGGGGTGGGGGTAAATGACTACATACACTCAATACTCCTGGTTTTGGAGCTCTTTGAACATGTAAGGGTGTATAAGGCAGGAAATAATCTTTCATCAGTGCAAAACCCACACACCTGAAGTTAGGGATAGTACGAACAGGTAAAACAAGGATGAAAAAGACCGACTGAAAGTAAGGATCATAACAAAATTTGCAAACAATGCTTTTCTCAATATTTACTTTTATTCATGGTCCATATAATAACATTAATATATTTTTTCAATTACTGGCATAATAAATTCTGAAATAACATGTTTTATTTACATTTCATCACAAATCCTTTTTGTTACATGCACTTTCTGCATTGCCAGTTACAGTTAGTTGTAAACACATGGCACGCAGTGCTTTTATTTGGAGGAGTTGCAATGGTTACACGACGTAAATCACATAAAGAACAAACATGTTTGTGTTTTGATTCAATAACATTATATCCTCTTATTTTTTTCAGATCAGAATACAAAAATAGGTAATTTGCTTACATTTTAATTTGTATAATGAAGCCACACCCTTGTAATTACTCCTGTTACATGTAATACTCAGTAAATTTATTGGTTATGATAGGTAGGTACTCAGTATTCAGAAGTCGTCACCATGCACGAGTCGTAAGGTCACAGATTGTAAATACTTTTGGTTCTATACAGATGCTGACATTTCCATCACAAAATAACATATATTTCCTCCCCAACTTTGTATTGTAAAAAAATATTTTTTTCAATAACAACCTCCTGCAACCAAATCTACATATGGAGATCTCGCAGAATCCATTTCTACACCATTTTTAAGCATTAATTCTGCTAGTAAATTTCGTTAAATTCATACGTTGTCCGAAGAGACATGAAATATTGTTTAAGTGTTTTTGAAGTTTTTTTTTAAACTGGCAACCAATGCTCACCCGTACAAAACTAATACGCTCATAATTTTGCAGTGGTTTTATTTTTGCAAATTTTGTGACTTAACAAACGCAAAAATGTTCACTTCCTTACGTACCAGTACAAAGACAACACAAATACAATAAAATGGCGAAAATACACTGCGTATTCCCGGTATGAAGCAAAATCGCGAAAATATATGTATGCAAAATAGGCATATACAGTAACCTAATCTCCCCATATATTACTCTATTCAGAATGGTGCAGATGCATTGAAGTTACAAACTATATGCTGGGAACTCTATGTCTCAGTACACACAATTCTATTGTTTTAAAGACTGATTTCAATGCAAGTCAGGCTAGTTTGAAATTTAAATCTCAAGAGCATTGTCCGACACTTCAGTTAAAGGCAGGGCATCTCTTTTGCACGTCTTATATTGACAAAGTGTGAATACACTAGTGTATAAAAGAAGATAACATTAAAGAACATTTAGCAAAGTGTAAGAGCTAGAAACTCAGTTTTAGTGGAATTACTGTGACTGTTAGACTTTGATTTAAATTATTGTCTCCTAGAGATCAAAATTCTAACCATAGAAAAACACTAAACGGCAATTAGTTGTTTTGCATACTTTTCAATTTCTACATTATTACTGATCTCCAGATTTCACAGACATGTCCTTCATTAATAGCCTAAGGGCATGAGTGATGTATTGCTATGCTGTGGGAGTGGTGTCAATGAGATTCCCTGCCTTTAAATTGAATTCCAACTGGCCTTGTTTTCACGAAAACTTGACTTTTCAGCTCCAAGGCTTCAAGAGAAGTGAAAATTTAAGGGAATCTTTACATCCAAAATTATCTTACATTCTTGGTTTGATGAGCTCATTTTGAATTTTGCAAATCAAGAAAACTGTTGCTGTAAATGTTACAAATTAATCAGGCCAAGGACCAACAACAACAGTAATCTTACATTTTGCATCCATCTACCTATATACACACAGCAACAAAAGTAATTCCCCCCTTTTTCAAACTACCATATTTTTTTAACGAAATAAGTTTTAGCAAAATAATTTGATAGGGATATTTCAACACTAACTGACTAATCTCTGTGTGAAAATAAGTTTAATCCATCAAGGTAAAAATGCCACTTTTCAAAAGTCACAGGAGTCATCTCTTACGCCAAAATAATGGTAAATGATGGTATTTTTGGTTATATTTATAGTGTGCTCACTGAACCATGACATGGTTACAACCTCTTATGTTCTTACCACATTTTGCTGAAAAATATCGGATTTTAATTTTTTTAAATAAATTTAATAGAATTTACAATTTCAAAATTGAGGAAAGATGAAAATTTTTAAATTAAGCTCACTGAAGCGTAAAATATGCAAAAAGTGCCAAAAGAGGTGTAAGGGGGTCAAATGACAGATGATCAACATAAACAGCGCTTAGTCATTCAACAGAAACAGAATTTGTCAAAATCCTGTATAACAAATCCCTCAAAATGACCCTTGTGATTTTTGAAAAGTGACATATTTGCCTTTAATACGTGCTCACTCATGTATGACTTGACGGATCAATCACATTTTCACACAGAAGTTAGTCAATTAGTGCAGGAACACCCTTGCCGAAGTATTTTGTTTAAAATCATTTCTTTAAAAAGTTATGGTATTTTGAAAAAGGGGGTAGTTACTTTTTTTGTTGTGTTTATAATGATCACACAGGAGATGGCATTAAAGGGGAAGGCCATCCTAATGTCAAATTGATTTTAATAAAAGCAGAAAATGAGAAAAATCAACGAAGGTTGTGCAAAAATCCATCAAAGAATAACAAGAGTTATGAATTTCTAAAGTTTTAACTTTGTGCCATCACATGCCAGCAGCTCCCCCATTTGTCATGTACATAAATTCCATAAAGTGTTATTTTCTCATAAAATTGAAAATGATTTGTTCCTGTGCATTCAATGTATAATCAGAAACATTTTTTTGATACATGCTTCTATGGAAAACGAACAAACATTCAATTATCATGAACCATCAAAAAATGAAAATTTATGGAAATTTCATTACATGGCATATGGGGAGTTGCTTGCATAGGACGTCACAAAATTAAAACTTTGAAACTTCATTACTCTGTTATTCTTTGGTGAATTTTCACCAAACTTTCATTTATATATTCCTCTCATTTTTCTGCTTTTACTAAAACCAATTTGACATCAGGGCGGACTTTCCCTTTAGCAATTACATGTCGTTATTCCGAAGCTTCATGGTTCATTGTTTCTCTGACGCTTCATTATTCCAAGGATCAAACACTATGGGATTCGGAATAACAGACACTTAAAAATTTGTGGATTAACAAGCCCTCAGTCACAGATGTAGGTAGGAAATTTGTGCGTACGGAATAACACACTTTCGGAATAACAAACATCATCCGGCCCAAACACTGGTGGTTAACTAACTTCTCACACGCCTTTCTACACATTGGGCATACACACAATATTTGTCACAAACACTACTGCATAGCAAAAATATAAATGCATTTACATTTTACTTCACATTCCTACAACCAGTATTTTTTTTTTTATTATTATTATGAATAATCTACAAAAAGCACCCACTAATTTTACTCAGTCTTCATTTTCTTTGGCTTCAAGTGATTTATTTCTACTAAACACACACTTATTTTGCACATTTGCTTGGCAATTTGATTAGTTTCGATGGAATGGCAGAGGTATGATTATGTATCTTTAAGGAGCAAGTTTAGATAAAGACGTACAGAATATCGGTGATTTAGTTTTGTTAGTATTAATACGTCAGTTTTCACACATCTCATTTTATGTACACTTTCCTTAGCATAACTCTTTATTTTATCAAATCAATCAAAATCATTACAAGATATAAAATGTCTTTAAGAATTTGGCTTAATTGTCATTACATGTAAATCACACATCATATAATGATCAAATGGCAAGAATTTGCATCAACTATAATTGCAAGTTTTCCTGTTATCTTCCACTTATCTATGTTCCCCTTCCACTTATCTGATTTTTTTAGGGGGAATGAAACCCAGACATCTGTCTGCATTCAGAGAATACAAAACAATAAGAAAAGAAATAGTGAAAGTTTGAACAAATTTAGCTGAACAATCCAAGAGTTATGAATGTTTTAAGTTGATCTAATCCTTATTCAGGTGGATCCTTAAAGCCAAGGTATGGTTTGGGTAAATGGTAGAAAATAAAAATTCTTTGCAATTATGTTGTTAGATATGCGTGTATGATCTATCAATACCATGAAAATTGCTTGCTTTGAAACTTTCAATTTTTTGAGAAATTACTCCAACTGTAAAATGTCTTGGGGGCGGGGGGAGAAGGGGGGCTCCTGATCTTTCAAATAGGTAATGTACATATCGCCAGATGCTTTCCTCTAATTCAAACATCATAATTTGTCACTATAACCAATTTTCAGGTTTGATGTTGTTTACTGATGTCTGGGGTGAAAATAAGAATACTTTGTAACAGATTGACCAAAAATTTGTCTGATCGACCAAAACTATACCTGGGCTTTATATTGGCAAATCTGCCACTTTTTGTGATGAGAGGAGGACTATCCATTGGTTTTGTACAGAAATTGTCACAAATTCCATTTTTGCACATGTTAGGCAAAAGATGCACAAATTTTCTCAGAAAATCATGCAGAATTGTTTTTGCTTTTACAAACAAGCAGACAACAAGCAAGAGAAAATGGGATTTTTGAAGAAAAAAAGAGAACTAGAAAACGTCAATGACGTAGCGCTCATCCGGCATCTCGCAACAATCAATATATCCGAAATTCCATGTGTACAATTTTATACTCGGTGAAAAGATTAAAATTTGATGTCCCGGAAGGAACATGATATAAAACAATCAGAGAGAAAAATATTAGTTTCATGGCCCTGGAAGGACATGAAAAAAAAAAAATAATATAAACAAAAAATAATAATAACTACATGAATTATATATGATTGCATCCCCGGATCCCTTCCGGGCTCCATACTGATTTTTGTTGTTGGAAAAAGCACATTTGAAGTGGAACCAAATTAATAGGTACTTGATATGAATAAGAACTGAAATAAATTTCTGTTATTTTTGGAAATAAATTTGCATAAATTACCATAAATTAATTAATGAGGCAACAGTTAAAATCTGGGTAAGAAGTTTAGCGTACCAAGCTAGGCTCTACCAGATAAAGCAAACTAAATCAAAATGGTTGAGAAAATGCAATGAGAAGAAGCATTTTTTAAATTTTATTTGTGATTCTTGAATATAATTTGCGAATAAATGTGCATAATTGATTTATTTTAAATTTGCATAATATGATTAATTTCACAATTTGTGTAGAATCTGACAGCGCCCCACTAGCCTATCAGATCAAACAAACAGAATGAGAGATCGGTCAAGAAATGTGGGAAAGAAGCATTTTTTTATTTTGGGGATAAAATTCAATAAATTACCATAATTATCAATGGAGTATAATTTCAAAATCTGTGTAGAAGTTAATTGCATAACTAGCCCTATCCAAAATAAAAGCATCAAAATCAAAATCGTTGAAGAAATGAAGGACGAAGAAGCATTTTTTGATTTCGCGAATAAATTTTTGCATATAATTTAAAAAATATAATAATTCAACGATCTGTGTAGAATTTTAAATCCCCACCTAGCCTATCATATGAAACAATCAAATCAAAATCGTTGAGAATAACGAAAGAAAAGCCATTTCAAACTGTGACCGGACCGACGGACGACCGGACGACGCCGGGACCCAACCCTGGAATAAGCTCATGCGGCCGCCTTCGGCCGGATGAGCTAAAAAAGTGAAATTTTGAATAGAAAGTCAATGGGTAATCCTTCACACTCTCTTCAGTAGCACAATTGCCAAATTAAGAATCCTCAATAATAAGGATTAAATCAACTCTGAACAGCCAAATTTGCTCATAATTTCATCATTTTTCTTTCTCTAATTGTTCTGTATTCGTTGAAGGAACATAGATGTCTTGATTTTAATTACATATAATCTCTGGTGGTTAACATCATCTGCACAACGACTGATTTCAAGTCTGGTGTTAGTGTCGGTGTTAGTGCTGTGAGAGAGCCAAACAATGCTAAACTAAGCTCTTATTTCATCAGCCTACAGTTCTACTAACACTGAACTATCTGTATGGTCTTCCTTAGCTGAAGAGTCTTAAAGTGGGTTATACACATGGGCGGTGATTTTTTTTCACATATTTTTCCAGTTTCAAGTCTGGTGTTAGTGTCGGTGTTAGTGCTGTGAGAGAGCCAAAGAATGCTAAACTAAGCTCTTATTTTATCAGCCTACAGTTCCACTAACACTGAACAATCTGTACGGTCTTCCTCAGCTGAAGAGTCTCAATGTTGGTTATACACACGGGCGGTGATTTTTTTTCCACATATTTTTCCAGTTTCTAGATACATCATATATCGAATTATAAAATTGTCATCACACGTTATAATGATCACCCATATAATATCTACAGCACCAAAATTTCCCATTTCGATTATAGGCTCAAGGCTGTGTATGTTTGCAGATAAAATGCTCATGAGATACCACATGCTCTTGTTTACAAAATATTTTCAAAATAAATCAGTTTTAAAAATAACAGCAGAAATTTCTGCACCTAGTATTTATTTTTTTCTAGGACTTCACCCAGTTATAGTACAGTATCAAGCTACTAAGATCGCTTTCCACAAAAGCTGACTGTCCCAAGCCCAGCACTACATGGCGCCATCAATTTAAATGCATCTAAAATGTCTGTATGAGCAAATCTATACATACAATACAATCAGCCAGTGTTGCATAGTTATGTTTAACTATTCCATCCATTTTGAAGTTCATGAATAGTCTATCATATCTTTAGACCACACCAACATAACATGCAACTTTGTTATTATTTTGTCTTTCATTTTTTTAAATCCTGTAAACGCTAGTGTTGCACGACTCAAGGATTTTTGGGAGTCGACTAGTCGCTGATCAAAAGTCGCGACTCCGACTATTTGCCGACTCTTGGCATTTGGTTCTGTTGGTATGATTAATAGGTAAAAAGAAGCACACTAAAACCTATACAATAACTGTTGTGTCCTCCTTCAATGATTTCAGTGATTTTGATGCAAAAGCAGTCCATTGTTGTCCAATTTCATTACCAATGATAATGGTTAGTTCATTTTGAAAATTATCTTTGAACTTATGTTGTTTCAACTGCGATTACGATTATTTAAAAATTGACTTTCTACCATAGTCCCACACATTGTCATTGATGTTTTGACTGGTTTATATGGCATACGTTATAACATAGAGTCGATTCTGGCATTTCTAAAGTCGGAGTCGCAACTCCTCGACGATAGTCACGACTCCGACTTTTGGCGACTTAGTCGTGCAACACTAGTAAACGCATGGTACCTTTTTTCTAACTACGTTATGATTTATCCAAATTTCCAAGTATGAAAGGATTAATGATGCTGAATAAATATGTACATGTATATTCCAACTGTTGGGGTGTACTGAATTATCAGATGCAAGTTACCTGTATATTATTATCTGCTCAAGTGCTCCCATATTCTGATTATAAAATAAATATCTCATAAAATAAATTTCTTAAATTTGCATATTTGGACTTAAAAAAATGTACATCAAAGCCTGACTGTAGGTTTCGTTTCAAGTCAGATAACATTGATAGGTAGCACAAGGTGAAAGGCAGAAACTTGGAAAACATTTACATGAATTGAATAGGAAATCTAGCAGTTTTGAAACTGGCCTATTCCACAAAATGAGTTACGGCACAAATTAAAAGCCAATTGTCAGATCAAGAATATCTGGATGGTTTGGTTATACAGAATAAGAGCTGGATGGACAATAATGTAAGAATTATTGATAATTCATACATAGAATCCAAGTCGGCTGAGTAGATAGCTAAAGAGTGATGTATAAACTCTTGGGCTACATTATCAATGCTGATTTACAGAAAGTCATGGTATTCCCTATGGCAGGGCTCAACATTAACTTTTTTTCTACTGGTCCGACCTGTTCCTGTCGGACCAGTTAGAGTCCAGTCTTTCATTAGTTTACTGGCCCAAACCTAAAATTTGCTGGCCCAAAAATAAATAAAGAAAATATTACTGACTGTTCACCACCCCACCCCCTTGCAATATAGCATACCTATTTGCTAACTCCCTATGATGCTAACAACAACTGTCGCAAGTTCATGTTTTTGTTTTTTGTTCTTTGCCGTCAGACATGAATGTCGCTAATATCTAGTTCCATATTACGCTAAAAAGAATTGTCGGGAGTTCATTTTTTACCATCGGACATGAATGTCGCTAATATCTAGTTCCATATTATGCTAAAAAGAATTGTCTGGAGTTCGTTTTTTACCATTGGACATGAATGCCACTAATATATAGCTCGGTATGATGTTAGAAATCGACATTCATGTCCGACGGTAAAAAACAAATTCCAAACAATTATTTTTGGCGTAATACATAGCTAAACAATAGCTCCGTGTGATGCTCTTTTTCTCCGATATATCATTATATCAGACGGCCTTTTTTTACTGGCCCGGTCGGACCAGTAAAATTGGCCATTTCTGAACTTATACTGGCCTGACAGTGATTTTTACAGGTCTTGGACCGTCGGACCTGTGCCAGTGTCAAGCCCTGCCTATGGTCAGATCACCCCTGCTGTCCAGTTGATGTTTCCAAAAGTTGCAGGAGGGCAATTCCGCGAAAAATGTTACCTGGGCTCAAAATCATGAAATCTGTAATAATTCAAAAAATATGCGCTGCAGTGATAGATATCACACAACAGAACTCATCAAACTCTTTAATTTGAGTGGTATTTGAATACATTTGAAGTATATTTAGACATACTTTTCTTCAAAAAACTCATTTTCTTGCAAAATTTTCTGATCTTTTGTGAAAAACACACAATCTTTAAGTCTCATTATTTCACATTCAACAGCACTTCAGAAATAAATTTATAGTAGTTTATAGTTGAGAAAGGACCAAAAATTACTAATATCAGCTCTACATTAGTTATCAAATGCTTTTAAGTATGAATATAAGGACCTAAAAAAAGTGGTCCAAGGTGTAATGTCCGTAACGTTAAAAATGTAATGTCCGTAACGCAACATTTATGGTCCTGTATGGGATATACTGAATCTGTTCTATCTAATTGTCATCCTACAACTTAAACAGGTCCTCAGCACCCATTTCAGAAGAAAATTGGCTTCACTTCATGCTTAAGCTCACAAAATTTTTGACAAATGCATTGGTAGGTGAAAAGTCATGTCCAAAAAATGTAATGTCCATAATGGCAAGCATTATGTGTGATAACTACCAAATAATAAATAGAAACTAATTCAAATTTAAACTGTTGACACTGCAGGGTGACCTGTTTGAGGTTACCACAAATAGGTCCAGAATGATAATGATGATTTCTAGAAATAAGCCCCCAATTTTGCAAAAAAAATGTCTGAATGTAATGTCCGTAACGCTGGAATTGCCCAGGTGTTCTCGTCAAAGCTGTTACTTTGTAATCACAAGACTTGACACAAGGCTGCTAATCAGACAACATGTTTCCGCACGGCCTGCTACGCACCCGCGTCCAGAAAAAGCGTTGAAAAGGGTCCCCTTTCCAGCCCTCGGACGTCGTCAACGTCTTTTGAAAAAAAGGGTAGCTTTTTCAAACCAATCGCCGGCAATCGCCGCTTAGGGTAGCCTTTTCTCACGTCACGATATTTAGGGTTACTAATTTGGTTATGTAGATTACGCCATTTAGGGCTGCAAATTTGAGCAGATCTATTAACATCTCCAAAATGAACATTTGTTAATTATAGGAAAATTATAAATGAATTATTAATTGAACCTTTTCAGGTTCTGCAATGTACAATAATGTTTTAGATGAGAAGGACACTTGGGTAGGGTATCAAATTAGTTGATTTCACTGTTTACGCCACTTAGGGTATCAAATTAGTGGATTTCCAGTTCACGCCATTAAGGGTATCAGAATCAGTGGATTTCATTGGAGTCACACCATTTAGGGTAGCTTTTCTCATGAGTTATGACATTTAGGGTTGCAAATTTGGTTATGTTGGTTACGCCGTATAGAGTGCATTTCTGAGGTTGCTGGACACGGGTGCGTAGCAGACCATGTGGAGAGTGACCCCCCTGGGGGGGGGGGGGTTTGCGAGGTCAATGTCAATGGATTAGAGAAGTGCCACTGTTCCGATCTTGATAACTGAAATGCAATTTTTAGTCCTATGTTTGATCTAGTTTGAAATACTGGGAACCTTTTCACACATTACATCTTCCAAAGAAATCAACAATTCATGGTATCTCGTAACAACATGACACAAGGTGCATGTACAGATGAAATAAACATAAACATACTTTGAATGAAAACAAAACTGCAATGTAAAATTGAATATAATGCAGTAAGCTGTAATATATAACAAAATGAGTTATAAAAGCTATATTATAATATACTACTACAAGTTGGTAAACTAAACGTGACATATGACAAAGATATGTACACACAACTGTATAAACAATATAAGTCTTATTTATTTCGTAGCAATAGTACTGCAATTTGGCACCATACTGGTAGTATTTCACCACAGTGCATTTTCCTATATCGTCCCTGATGTTGAGTATACTAGACAGCACAGCACATGCAGGCTATGCGAGGATTTCTGTATAGCATCATTAGCAAAAGTTTAAGACCACAAGAATATTTTCCATTATACCATGTAGAAAACAAAAGCTCAAATCCATTGCTTCTTGAAGATATTGAAGGGCAAGTTGGGTTCAATCTCATTGCTCAAAGGGCAGAAGTTAGTGCTTATACAATATACACCAACATCAGTCCCCTTGGAAGGCAGATTACATAGATTTTTGTGCAAAAACTTAAAGAATCTTCCACAGTAATTATACAGCCTTGCCACTGTATGGTCATCACATTACTGCACAAGATTCGTCAAGTTCTTGCTCCGAGTTCAAAGTAAATCTGCCTTTAAAAGTATTGATGCTGGTTGGAGTACTTTCCCTTGCCCTTTGAGCAATGAATAATAACTAATATGCACTTACCTCTTCAAGCAGCAATTGTTTTTAGTTTTTGTTATGTTCATGGTTTAACCCTATTTTAACTGGGCTATTTCAGACCAGGTTTTTACTTTACAGGTTTTTACTTCAGATCTCGGCCGCCGATCGCCGCGAAAATTTGCATGTGCATAGAGCCGGATGTAAACTACAAGACTGTATAGTAAAATTTTCAAAAAAATTATTTTTTCTATTCTTTAAGTAATTAATTATACAAATAAGTGCATGAAATTATGTTTTCGCCTATAACTCACTTATAATAGCTAGTACAATACTAATTTTTGGTGAAAATATTCACTCTGACATTTCTCACAATTATCTACCCAAAAAAATTTGCCAAATTGGAATTAATTTCTTATGTATTTTGTTTTGTGAATTTCTTATGTATTTCTTTGTTTTTTCCACCTTTTGTTTTCTATTGTTTTTTCGATGAAATTTGTTGGGGACAAGTCTTTTGCAATCATAAACAGCATAAAATTAATTCATTTTAACCAGTAAAAGCAAACATAATCATACATTTATGATTTTTGGCTGAAAAAACAATTTCCATTGATTTTGTACACGAAATCACATTTTTGAGCAATTTTGGGGTCGGCATGCATGTATAATAAGTCGTGCAGCGTCGTAACGGTAAGTCCTATTTTCGTAAAAATGGTCTCAAAAGATGTGCAAGATTTCAAAGTAAAAAGTCAGCAAGCGACGGCGGCATGGTTGCGAAATTCGTTGGGGGGGGGGTCAAATTGACCACCCCAGTTAATATAGGGTTAATGGGAAATGTTCTTGTGGTCTTGTGGAAATGATGGTAAAGCACATAATATGACATCGCTCGACACATATTCTTGATGTTCACGATCCCATTTCTTAGAAGTCTGATCAATCTTACTCCCTTGTCTTTAAATTAATAATATCCATGGCGATGTGTATGAAACACAAACACTCTATATAAAAACGGATCCGAGTAAAAAAACACACACTTGTCTTCATATCTCCAGCTTTTGCCATACCTATTTTCCAGTCTATTAACTAATACTGCTCTCTGGAAATGCCTGCATGCTACACAAGCACAAACACATCAATTGAGAACATTAGACAATTAATGAATACAGCTCATTCTGAAGCTTTTTCACTGGGTACCACTGGACTCACAACTTGTATAAAAATATGAATTGTGCTCGATGAAAATGAAAACACTTCTTACAAACTTCTTGCTATAGTCTCTATCATAAACCTCTTCTTGTTTTGGTTGCCTTCTCCGCCGATCACGTACAAACCTCTCGGACTTCAATGGCTTTCTTTAAGAGTTGGTGGATGTCTATTGCTGGATAATTCTACAAAATAATGCAAGCAAAGAGAAGAACATAAAATATGTGCACTTTCACTTCTATAAATGGGCAGACCGGCAGATTGTCTTATGTCCTGTAGTAATAGTAACAAGAGGCCCTAGTAGTAGTGTAAAAGTAGTAGTAATGGTAGTAAAAGTAGAAGTAGCAGAAGTAGAAGCAGAAGTAGTAGTAGCAGTAGAAGTAGTAGTAGTAGTAGTAGTAGTAGTAGTAGTAGTAGTAGTAGTAGTAGTAGTAGTAGAAGCAGTAGTAATACTAGTAGAAGTAGTAGAAGTAGTAGTAGTAGTAGCAGCAGCAGTAGTAGTAGTAGTAGTAGGGGAAGCAGTAGTAGTAGTAGTAGTGGTAGAAGCAGTAATAGTAGTAGTAGTAGTAGTAGTAGACTAGTAGTAGTAGTAGTAGTAGTAGTAGTAGTAGTAGTAGTAGTAGTAGTAGTAGTAGTAGTAGAAGTAGTAGTAGTAGTTGTAGTAGAAGCAGAAGTAGTAGTAGCAGCAGCAGTAGAAGTAGTAGAAGTAATAATTAGTAGCAGTAGTAGTAGTAGTAGCAGCAGCAGCAGCAGTAGTAGTAGTAGTAGAAGTCAGCCGACCCCCCCCCCCCCCCCCGACTATAGCATAGCCAAAAAGACCAGCCTGATGGAGTTAAAAAATGTCAAACTTTGATAACTGGCTACATAGTAGTGCTAATGGCAAAAAACATCCTAATACAAAGTTTTGAATGCTATAGTGCCAATGGCAGGGTTAGCATGAAAAACAAATTAGTAGTCCACCTGAGTTAGTTAGTCAACCTTAACATAGAGTCATGGAGGAACAGACCAGGTCAGGAAACGTCATACTGGTTTTTCACTCTTTTAAAGCACTAAATGTCACTTTGTAGTCCCAATTCCGTAAATCTAATATAGTGAGCTACCACCTCCCATCCCCCCACCCCCCCCCCTCCCCCGGGGCTACACAACACGATACCCATTGGTACTATGTAGTGCATCAAATAATTATTACTTCTTTACCTTCATTAGTGTTGGAACCTGGGGCTAGAAGGGCTCTAGCTCACCAACAAATTACTGGGAAGGCTTAAGTATTAGAGAACCCCTACCCCCCCAAAAAAATAAATAAATAAATAAATAAATAAATAAATAAATAAATAAATAAATAAATAAATAAATAAATAAATAAATAAATAAATAAATAAATAAATAAATAAATAAATAAGAATAATAATAAATAAATAAATAAATAAAAATAAATACAAAATTATAAAATTACCTGTAAAAGTTTGATATTGGTTGCAAAATCTCCTTCCATTATTACACTACTCTGGGATCTGAAATGAACAAGTTAAAAAAACACAGAAAAGGTACAATTTGACTGAATAAAGTAAATATATGTGTTAACAAAATCTATTTTATTTAAATGACTTCCATGTTGATATAGTGGGCCTGTCATTAAGGAGCATCAAAGCATCTTTTTAGACAAGATCACAAGTAAGGGGAAATGGTAAGATTAGGAGCAGTTTTCAGTTTTGAAATAAAATCATTTTAGAATCAAGTACACTGTTCAGCGTTGCTGACGTGAAAATTTGAGGGCCAAATGTTTTCTCCTTGAATTCACTGTCATGGGCAATTTTGTTTTGTAGCTTTGCATGGGATCAATTTCTATCGTGGTTATAATCTGCAGTATTTTTACTTTTTATTTCATTTCATTTTTATTGGCAAATGTCAAATTCAAAACAAATAAAAACAATCATAAAGAATACAATGTAATATAATAAGTTGGTAGGGCTATTACAAAAAACTACTTGTGTTTGTTAAAGAAGGCCCTTTCACAAACATAAGATAACAGAAAGAAGTGAACATAAGTATACATATCAAGAAAAAAAATAATGGCAATTGCAAGCGTGTTTCTCCTCAAATAAACAAATACAAGATGAATCCTATCAGTATAAATGTACAATCTGGTCAGTGTATACATTGGTATATGTTTCAACTTATGTGGTTCTTGAAGCATTTTAACTGCTCCCAATCATGTCACTGCCCTCTAATTTTACTAAAATGTTTGTGACCAAAGAGTAGTCAAATGTTAATACCAATACCTGTAAAATAATAAAAATATTACTAAAAGAATATAGCATTACAATAATTCAAAGCAAATAAATGAATCAATAAATGATATGCAGAGCTCGAACACTAGCACTTGCCCGCTTGCCTGGGGCAAGTAAAATTTCATGTCGGGCAAGTAAAAACTCAAAATGTTTAAATTTACTTGCCCAATTGGGGCAAGTAAAATTTTGATCCCCTCAAATGAAAAAAAAATCATGTTCGAAGTCTTAAAAAAAGTGAACAAATATGTGTGAAATTGTTTGTTCGGCTATTGATTCCATCATTTGTTTTTACTATGTACTTATTTTATAACTCTAAAAATTCAGAAATCACACTGTTTGCAACCCCCAGAATTAAACTTAAAAACTTTGAATGCCATAAAAAGGTCTTAGTGGAGAAATAATTTTGAAATTTTTTATTATTGTTTATTTTCGGGCAAGTAAATTTTTCATTCAGGCAAGTAAAAATCTGAAAGTGATAATTTCACTTGCCCAAAAGGTTCACAGATAAAAAAAAGTTAGTGTGGAGCCCTGGATTATGAATACACCTTTTCCACCAATTTCCAGCAGTGATGCTTGTAATGGCACAATACAATTGTATGATTTAGACACACAGCTTAAAAATTGTGTTACTAACTTGTTGCCTGTCATCTATAGTCATCAGACCAAAGAGAGAATTCTTATTTTGAAGATTTCTCCAAAAGATATAGAAAAAGACCTGCATTTCAGTGCAATATCCCAACCATTGATATCCGGACTGTTCATTTTCTTTAAACTGAAGAACAGAAATTACTTCACCAATTTCCAAGTTATATGAAGAAAACAGTGAACTCCTGGGGCCCATTTCATAAAACTTCTAACCGGAGAAATTTCTCTGGTTAAATAAGAAACTCCAGTTAGCGTGATTTTTCCCTGCATTTTCCCATAGGAAAAAAACCCTGGTCAAAATAACCGGAGTTTTTCTCCGGTTAAAGTATCATGCAACAGACCCCTGGTGTATCTTATTTGTGTGTTTGTGTTAGAGGTGGCGAAAGTTGATCTAAACCTCATTCGATTATCGTGGACCAAAACATCATCGATAACACGATTTATCGCCCGAGTTGAAAAACAGATTTGTGATGAATATGATAAATCTATTTCAGGCTTAAAATTGACAGTGCACTCTTTAGCGCTGTTATGAAAATGTGGTCGAAACAATGTTGCTTTCTGTAGACACTCTTGTAACTAGACCTGGAGTTTCGTGGTGCCGACTGTTTATAGACAGCATTCTTGGCTGGCAGGTGTTGACAGATTTGTTGACAAAATACTTAACGCACTACTGCTCTTGCACTACCACAAGTTTGATAGCTGAACAGCATGGAGGTCTGTTTTTTACCCCTAACCCCCTGTTGTTACATGTACCTCTCGTGTGCAGAGTATTCTTAGCTATGGGGAATTCTTGGTCCCTCCCACTGCAATACATGCATTTACCCAATTAGGTTTTCATAATCGATGGTATTTTGGGCCATATCGTGCCTCTAACGATATTTTGAAATAATCATGAGATCATTATCGTGTATTCAATATTTTTTCAACATCGTGTAATTTCGATATTATCATAATATCGCCCACCACTAGTTTGTGTATGCGTGTAAAAACATACTCACATAATCATAGCACAACAGACACACAGCAAGAACTCAGGATGACCTTCATCTGATAGTAAGGAGTCCCATAACCTGATCACATCTGTACAATGGAACAGAGAAAAGAGATGAGGAGTTACAACACAAAAGCCTGCTCAAAATCTTATGTTAAATGCAAGACACAATGGAAGAAGTGTCACAAAAAATATCTTACAAGACAACTATGGGTGAAATGTAATGCTCAAGAGAATGCCATTTTATAATTTAATTTTTTATTTATGAAATTGGGTTAACTCAGCCATACCTTTCTCCCATCCTCATTTCTTTGACTTCTTTCGAATTGGTATATCCTTCTCATAAGAGTATTGTTATATTTGTGTGCAGATAAGTGTAATCTCTAACACAGTGACAAGTGCAGCAGAATAGACTAAATCTATAATGCAAGTAAAATGGTGTTTTCTTCTTGTAACACCCCTTGGGCTGGAAGGATGTTCTATGTACAGACTCCACAATGGAAGATGCCATATTGGCAGGCAAGGATTCTACGGTCTTGTTGTCTGAATTGGAGGTGGTAATCTGTTAATCTCTGATCTTTAACCCATTGGAGACGATTTGATTTCATTATAACATGCATTTTCCATAGACCCTAACACGAGTTAACTCGTACTTAGTCTCCAACGGGTTAACATATGTTCTCAAGGGTGTACCCACAATTTTTTTGAAGGGGTCTTCTATTTAGAGTGCATATTGATGCAACAAGCAACCAAAGCGAAACTGTTCCATGATGCAAATTGATACAACAGGCGAAAGAAAAGATTAACGTAATAGGCTAACATTGTGGAGCTTCATATTAAAAAATTGTCAAACTTTGCTATCTAAGCTACATAGTAGTGTTTGAATGGACAACACCCTAGAATACAAAAGTTTGGAAATTTATGCTGCCACTGGCAAGATATGAATGAATAAATAATTAGTGATCGGGGCGAGTAAAAAATAGCCTAGATCCATACACAGTAAGTCTATGGGAGTAAATGGGCAAATGAATCCGGTCAACTTACGATTTTCACTTTTTTGAAGCACTAATTACACATTTTGAAATACAATTTTTTTTCAGGGCTTCATTTTTAGACCTTATGAAAGACACTTGAACATGGAGGATTATGTAGATCACATTTTTTTTTAAACTGTGGTAAATGATAGCCAATGGCTTTAATAAAGGTCATTATGTCCAGAAGAAAATTGTTCTTTTGTGCAAATCCATGTGACAAGCCCCCCAAAAGTCATAAAGTTCACAACTCCACTGTTCTCATTTTCATCACCCACTTTTTTCTTTCTCATAGGGTTGTTTCCAGGGAAATTACGCATCATCTCTATTCCGCAAAAAGGGGGGTGTGGTGTATGAACATCCCCAACAGCCCCCCCCCCCTCCTCAACCCCGATACGCCTACATATGTTCTCTCTCTTTCTTCTTTACCTGGCAGC